>VDFB02110673.1:138571-157565 GCA_007258455.2 Sequoia sempervirens | reverse complement strand
CTCTCCAATAATTTCATCTTTTTGCTTCAATTGAGCCTTCAAAGTTGTAATTTCTTGATGTATTTTCTTCAAAAGTTTAATTTGTATATCTATTTCCCATTGTTGTTGATTTATTTGTTCTTCATTTTTCTGTAGGCTAAATCTTAACTGAATAATTTTTGTTTCAACTCACCTAATTCTATTTTTATGCTATCAAAACTTTCAATTTGTACATTAGATCAGAGAGGAGAAATGGAAACTTTTGCATTATTGTCAATCACATTTTATTTGTCATGGACCTCTAATGGGTCTGGTTCTCCATCACTAGTAATTAGGGTAGATAATTTTTCACTTAGGTGGATAATATCACCTCCCTATGTTTCCAGAGGCTCATCCTGAATAAGTACATAAATGGGTAGTTGTTCTCCTATTTCTTCTTTTCTTGTCTCTAGTGAGACATTTTTCTTTCCAGATCCACCTAGCTAGGTTGTTTCTACACATGGTTGGGCCACATTTTCATATGATTGTGCTACAATTTCTTGGGGCTATATATCATGTCATTTCTTTTTAGGGATATATGGATGATCACAAGCCGCAACACAACTAATCTCAGAAGATAGTTGTTTGCTTCTTCTCAAAGGGGAAGGCTTGTGTTCTTCTATTTTAGGTCCCCTTCCGTTTTTATGGGGATGAGCATTCTCATCATCCAAATTTTCTAGGTCCATATTTCCTTTTTTTCGGAGCTTCTGATACATTTTGTGGACTCGGTCTTTACTCAGGGTCTGAAGGGTTTATTGGATTTTATGACACCTCTTTTTCAAGAGATCCTTTGGAATTTGGAGGTTCAAGAGAAGCTTCTTTCAAATTTTGAGCCGCCAGACCAGATGGCTCACCTTCCTCCAAATGTCTTGTGGGCACAAGGTTCTCAAATTTCTTCAGATATTTTTGCCATTTTTGTTTTGTTTTTCCTTTCTTAAAGAAATGATATTTACAAATTAAATGAATGAGGAAATGATGTTTCAATGGACCCAACCCAATTTTAAACCTTTCAATCATATTAACAATAGAATCGCTAAGAAAGGTGGGAAGGTTGACTCTAAATTCAGGGTTTTTGGTGCCATGGCATAAATGACTCAATAACTGAAAGGGGGGACCAATTATTATGACACATTTCCTTTCACATGTGAAATATTTGATTATCCAGGTAACTATTTTTCTCCACGACTCTGGAATAGACATTCTTGGAAACCCTTTGTTTTTCCCTTGGGTATTTACAACTAATAGAGGATGAGGTTCTCCCTCCCTACTCAAAAGTTGTACCATTTTTTGATAGGAAATATTTTTAGTTTCTGATAAATTTACACTCTCATTTCTAATACCAAGTAAACGAGAAATGACTTGAGGGCTTACCTTGAATTTCTTCCCACACACTATTGACTATCCATCTGAGAAGGTTTTTGTAAATTCTTTAACCAACTAATCATTGTGCCCTTCAAACTTCATAAATTCAAGCCATCTTATCTTCTGAAACAATTCTGAAATATTACCCATGCGAACAACTTATCTGGAGAACTTAGCTCTGATTTCCACTTAGCTCCATCCATGTTGTCTATTATGCCTAGTTCTACTCAATATCATGGCGCTCAAAAGGTGAAATTTTTTTTTAAGCATGATTGTGATGTAGATAAAAGAAAATGTAAGCTTTTTAACCACTCATACTTTGACATGAATTAATTATTGCATTTGGCTTCATTGTACTAGAATCATTACTTTGCATGGAAAAGAGCACATGAACTGCCGCATCTCAAGTGAGATTACAATCCACACAATTTACTAAGTTTGGAAAGGGTGGTGGAATGTGCCAATTTATTCATTTCTATTCACAATAATTTACCTACTTTAAATAAAAGTTATACATACCTTATGTCCGATCATCAATTTGAAAGTCGCTTACCTTTATTGACGTAACAGTATCATTGGATGGAATGGTGAGGGGTTATAATGAATTTATTATGGAAGAAGGTGGAATGCCTAGGGGTTGTAATTATTATGATGAAAAGTGGTCACAATATTTTAAGTTATTATGGTAAAAGATGGCAGTAGGGTGTGAATTTCAGAAGTAATGGGAAAATTTAATGATGATCATGTGTATGTCGTTGGAACTATCAGAGAATTTGAATAGGAAGGGGATTTACAAAATTTTGAAGCATCGCTGGAAGATGCGGCCAGGATGAAGAACAAAAATTTTGAAGCATCACTGGAAGATGCGGTTGGAATGAAGAAGTGAAGTAGAAAATTTTTAGAGCATTGCTAGGAGATACAGCCGGAGTGAAGAAGAAAATTTTAGAGCATCGTTGAAAGATGTAGCCAGAAGGGAAAGGAAAAATTCTAGAGCATTGCTGGAAGATGTTGTTGGAATGTAGGAACAAAGTTCTGGAGCATCGTTGAAAGATGTCGTAGGAATGTGGGAACACAGTTTCGAAGCATCGCTGAGAGATGTTGTCAGAACGTGGGAAAAAAGTTCTGGAGCATCACTGAGAGATGTCGTTGGAATGTGGGAAAAAATTTCTGGAGCATTGCTAAGAGATGCCACCAGATTGCGGGAACAAAGTTTCAAAGCATCACTGGAAGATGCCACCGGAATGCGGAAACAAATAGAAAATTTTTGGAGCATCGTCGAAAGATGCTGCCGAAATGTAGGAAGGAATAGAATGAAACACCTTGGACTTAATAGTTTTCAGAGCATCACAAAATGATGTGTCAAGCTATAGGAATGAGCCATAGAGTTGAACCAATCAAATGAACAATTTTGAAGCATTGTTGCAAGATGTGTCAAAATTTGTATTCGATGAAAGTAAAGTCCTGCAAAGCAAAAACAAAATTTAGCCAAGATAAAAAAATTAAAAGAAATGCTCTCAAGTGATTGTAAATACATACACATGCAACAAGTTATTTTTTTTTTTTTTTAAGACTAGGTGACTATTAATTCAAACATTCCATTGGATCTATTGTAGCAGATTTAATGCATTGTATTTCTCCTTGCATTTCTACCATCCTTGCAAATTCCTCCTTGTTAATAGGTTTATGGTAGATGCATAATCGATGTCCATTGACTAAGAGAGTTCAAGTGTCACCATCAATGGGTTTGAGCTGCATTGATCCATTTGGAAATACTTTAGAAATTTCATATGGACCTAGCCAATGAGTCCTTAGTTTCCCTTGGTGATCTTTATATTGGGAATCAAATAATAGTGCCCAATCCCCATTGTGGAACTCTCTTTATTTTATGTGCTTATCATGTCGAGCCTTATTTTGTTGTTGAACTAGCTCAGTTTGGTGGACAACATCTAAATGGAGTTCATCCAACTCACTAAGTTGTAGGACTCTTTGAACCTGGGCTCATTTGAGGTCTAAGCGTAATTCCATTGTTGTTCTCAGAGTTTGAAGTTCAAATTCAATGGGTAGAAGATGTTTCTTCCCAAAAACTAACTCGTATAGACTGAAACTAGTGGTTGACATCCAAGTTGTATTATAAGCCCAAACAGCTTTGGGTAATTTTTTGGTCTAGTCTTTTCTTCTTGCTATAACTTTTTTTTTTAAGATATTCTCAAGTTCCCTATTATAGTGACCTCTACTTGACCATTTTCTTGTGGATGATAGGGTGATGAAATTTAATGGCTTACTTGGAAATGATTAGTAAAGGCCAACAAAACTTTGGACATAAACCGAGGTCCTTGATCTATGACAGTTATTCTAGGGGCTCAAAATCTAAGAAAAATCTTGTTATACAAGAATTCAACAACTTGTTCTACCCTAGTAACTTGTAGGTCTTGGACTTTCATAGCCCATTTAGTCAAACAGTCGGTACAGACCAACATCTATTATTTTACTTGTGAAGGGGGTTCTATAGGGCCGATAAAATCCAATCCCCACTTTTCAAATGATTGAAGAACTACCTGGGGTTGCAGTGGCATTTCATTGGATGCAATGGGTCTTCCTACTCTTTGGTATTCATCACAACGATGAACATATTTTTTTACATCTTTATACATAGAGGGATGTCCAGTAATATCCTACACCCAAGATCTTATGGGATGTCCTCTTAGCAAAATTTTGGCCTTCAAAGGGGTCATTATGATAGGCCCTAAGGATGTTGTATGTTTCATCTGATCTAACACAATGTCCTAAAACCAGGTCAAGGCCACATCAAAATAGCATTCCATTAATCCATTTGAATGGAGTAATTTCTCAAACGAGACATTTCTTTCATTTTGACATAAAGTTCGGTGGGAACTCTGAAGTGGCTAGGTAGTTAGATATGTTAGCAAACCAAGGAGTTTTAATGGAGATGGAAAATAAATTTTCATCTAGAAATTCATCTTATAGAGGAGCACAATCTCCATTGTCTTGTTTGATCCGGGATAAGAAATCTGCAACTACGTCGAACTTCCCAAGTTTATCAATAATGGTCACATTCAACTCTTGTAGAAGCAATAACCACCTAATTATTCTTCCATGCACTACAGGTTTTTTCATTAAGTACTTGATAGTTGAATGGTTTTTTAACATAGTTACTTACTACCTTGTGATGTAATGTCAACATTTCTTGATTGCATGAACCACAACTAAGAATTTTTTCTTCATAGTGGTGTAATTTCATTTAGTGGGAGTCAAATTCTTATTAATGAAATAGGTGGCATATTTTCCTCCATTTTCATCTTCCTGACCTAAAACTACTTCAATAGCATCATCGAAAGCATCTGCATAAATATGGAATGGAAGGTTTGAATTAGGTCCACATAAGACAGGAGCAGAGATGTGTTTTTCCTTAATGATCTCAAATGATGCTTGACATTCAGTTGTTCAGGAAAAATCCACATTCTTTTGGAGGAGGGAAAATATGGGGGATACAATATATTGCTAAAATTTTCTATGAATCTACGGTAGTATCCAGCATGTCGTAAGAAACTTCTAACATCAATTTGATTCTTTGGAGTCTCTAGTTGTTGTATCACCTCAATTTTCTTAGGATCAACTTTTATCCCTTCAGTTGAAATGTGGTGTCCCAATACTATCCATTGTTCCACCATTATGAGGCATTTTTCGTGACTCGAGGATAGCCGATGGTCCTCACATCATTTCAATACTCTGTCCAAATTTTGAAGTCCTTCATCAAAATTTGACCCATACATGGTGAATTCATCCATGTAGAATTCCACACAATCATTCACTATCTCAACAAATATGGCCAGGATAGCTCTCTAAAATGTTGTAGGAGCGTTGCATAGCCCAAAGGGAAGGACTCGATATGAAAATGTTCCCAAAGGGAAAGTAAAAGTTGTTTTGTCCTAGTCTTTTGTTGCTACTTGTATTTGGTTATATCCACTGAATCTATCCAGGAATGAGAAATACTTCCTTCCAGCCAAATTATCCAAGACTTGGTCTACAAAAAGTAAAGGGAAGTAATCTCTATGGGTAGCTTTGTTGAGTTCCCTATAATCAACTCACACTCTCCACTTCCCATTTTTCTTTGGAACAACTACCAGAGGTGAAACCCATTTGCTATTAGAAATAGGACAGATGAATCCTACTTGTAGGAGTTTCTCAATTTTTGTTTTAACAATGTCTTTCAAATCAGGGTTGAGTCTTTGTTGTGGTTGATGAACAGGTCTAACATCCTTAGTATAGATGTGATGGTTACAAACACTTGGGTGTATTCCTCTCATTTATGTATAATCCCAAGCAAAAGCTTTAGATCTATTCACCAAAACATCAAAAAAATTGTGCTCCTTTGACTCCGTCAACCATATGTTGATATTCAGCATTTTCCCTAGTAGTAACATGATGGTTTTAACTCCTAGATAGTTGGAGGAAACGATATAAACTTCCCTAGTTAAGGTATTGAGAGGAAAACTATGTGGTATAGTTCTATGGAGTCTAGCAATATCTTTGAAGAAGTGATCCATTTTCAGAATGATATTAGCCAGGGGACAAGGTAACTCTATGAAGCCAGTGTAATCAAATTTGGTGTGATCAACATTGATTAGATGCCCTAAAATCTCTTCGATGTCTAACACTTCTTCATCACTTGAGTCTACCATAAGGTTTTATATATTGTTTTCTAATTCATCTTCTGATTCTTCACCATGTTGTTTAATGACTAACATAGCAAGTGAGGCTAGATTCTCTTGTTTGTTGGCATCATCTAGTTCATCAACCCAAACTTTGTTATGTTCAACAGGTTGAGCAGGGGATATAAAAGTAGGTGTTTGTTGTTGGGGCCATGTGAAATGGTCATTCCTCCCTCTCTATAGTCAATCCTGGTTGCAACTGTAGCTAGCCACGATCTTCCTAATATTATCAGATAACTATCCTTTGGTGTGAGAGACTAGATTATTTGGAAGTCTATTGGATATTCCCAACTGCCAACCTTAACAAGAACATTTTCTATGACACCTTTGGGAATAGCTATGGATTGATTTTCCATTTGTAATACTGTAGTTGTGGGATGTAAATGAATGAGTCTCAACTTTTCCATAACATCCATTGTCATTACATTAATGGCCACTCCTAGGTCCACAAGTGCATTGGGTATTGCTACCTCATTGATTATCACTACTATGACTGGACTACCTGGGTCATCATATTTTGAAGCCACGGCTTTTCCAACCAGAACATTAGTTAGATATTTGTTTATGTGAATAGTATTAATCCATTTTGGTTTCCTTCCTGGTGTTTTGATGTGTAATTGTTTGATTAGTTGGTTTAGTTTAGGGATCTCATTAATCACTTGTAACAAAGGAACCTTAATTTGAAGTTGCTTAATTTCTTGCATTAGCGCAATTTTAGTGGATAAGGTCATTTTTGGAGTGTTATTCAAGGTGGTTGCTTTAAGGTGCTCCAGAAAAGGCACTTGAGTATTATTCTTCAAGGTAGGATCCTCCTTAGAAATATTTTTTGAACGCTAACCATCCTCTTCTTGAGGTAACTCGAAAGTTCTAGATGAGGATTGTGGAAGAGGCTTGTCTTGATTACTCATTGGGTTTTTCTCTAAAGGTATGGAAGGTGTCTAAATCCTTTTAGAAAATTTTTCATTTGGTTCATCCAATATCTCAACTATGGTAGGTTGTTGGAGTTTTCCCTGACCTTAACAACAGGTTTCCACAATGGATAGCATTAATTCTAGTCACATTTTGTTGTTCTATTGAATACACTGGGGTATTTGTATGATTATTATTTGGATTAGGGACAAGATGTGCTAGGAGTTGTGGTTGGTTGACATGCTCATTTAGTTGAGGGTTCTGAGGAGCTGGTAAAAGATTTTGCTATGGATTAGGCATCCTTCTTGGTTGAGTATAAAACTGATTCTGAGTTTGATTCCATTATGGCACAACATTTTGAGGATACCATTATTGTTGAGTCTGGTTTGGCCATTGGGGGCTTCCCCAGAACTGGTTTTCCCATTCAAGTGGTCCCCAAGGGTAGGGTCCCCAATTAGGTGGTGCTTGAGGCCAAGGTGTCACCCATTGATTATTATTCCAATTTTTTGGGGACCGCCAGGTAGGGTTTGAGTTTTTGCTGTAAGAGAAATTCCCTCCAAGTCTTTGATTCACAAAATTGGTCTCCTCTTCAACCTAAGATGTCCTTTTCTTGGAATTTTTGATTGCATTTAGAATCTCACATTGATCAGTGGCATTATTCTTCTCACAAACTTGACAAGTGTCAATTTTGTCCAAAGGACATTCTCTTAATAGATGTTTGTTTCGACACCTAGGACAATAGATGGATAAGGTCTCAGGATTACATGTTTTGGCTTGTATTCCATCCAGCGTGGTGTTTAACTAAACAAGAATGTCAATTTTGATATTTTCTATTTTCTCACACAGTTTACCTATTTCATTGGAACCTCTAAAAAGAGTATATTTATGAATACTACCTCGAGTACGAGAGAAATTATGACATAACTTAGTGATATCATCGAGTCCAATTTGGGACACATGTCCTTTTCCCATCAAATCTAGATTTCTCCTAGCATCTTAATCAAGTCCTTTAAGAAATATGGTCTTCAAAATTTCCAGACTTATGGATTCTTCACCACATCGTTTAGATAAGAAGATGAACCTATCCAGGTAATCTTCTAAGCTTTCATCTTCATTTTTCCTCAATTTGAACAACTCTTCTTTCCTATTGTTGACTCTACAATAACTTTCATATTTTTCCAAAAAGGAAAAATCAATATCATCCGAGGTGGATATTGACCCTGAAGCTAATCCCATGAACCAATGCATTGCAACATCCTTCAAAGTGGAGATAAAGAGCTTCAATTTTTGGTTATCATTTTTGTAGTCATACGTCTGACACAATACTTTAAACTCAAAAAAGAACTGGTCAAGGTCTTCGAAGGATAAACCTCTGAAGGTTGGTAAGATGGATGGTGAAATGTTCTTCATAGGTGTATCATCATCTTGGTCAAGAGCAATATGATAGGTAAATGTTTGTGCTCCCCCTCTTGGGTTAGCATCATTTCTACGGTTATCACCCATGATGTCAAAAGGAATGTGTTTTTGTTCAAAGGTTTGATATAATGGTTGAGGTTCTGGGGTGTGGAAAGGAATGCTTTCCTCTTCAAAGGTCTACTCTAATGGCTGAATTTCTAGGGCATACTGGGAGGTCTCAGGTTGATCCTGCTCGATCAATTCTTCAATAAGTACTTCAATTGAGACTTCTACCTCCTTGCGTGTGGTTGGAATGTCTTTTGGGGGGGGGGTTAGTACAAATATTCCATGCAGACCTCATTTCCTGACCATACAAAAAGAGAATCCTAGAAACTATTTTTTTTCCTAAAAGAGGTATCCAAGCAATCTCCTATTAACATTAGAAAAGGAATGATTCTGCAACAACGACACCAAAAAGTGATAGGTTGTCGTGAGGTCCTAACACTTTAGTTAAAAATATATCGATTATTTCAACCAAGCAATGTTCAAAGGTTGTATGCAATAGGGGATGTCTTGGCCAAATCTCTTATATTTTTTGAATGTTTAAAATGGTTATAAACAAAATTTAAACTAGAAAGCCACTAAGCTAGAAAGCATGAGATTGTGTAAACCAGAAAGCATTCAAATTCTTATTTAGAAAGCATTCATAAATTACCTAGGAATTAACACTTGTAGTTAAACTATGAAATTTAGATGAAGGAAACTAACGACTAACAACTAATTGAGTTGACATAAAATATACTTAACAACTTATAACTAACAAGAGTGAGTGCTCTGGAATTTCCAAATGAACAAAACTTAAAGATTGCAAACTTAAAACTATGACCTACAAGAACACATGATAGAGCTTGACACAAAATAACATTCATCTAAATTCAACATGTACAAAATGAAAGTACAGTAGTAACAAAAGGAATACTTATCTACTCTATGAGATCCCTTGAGTGGCTAGCTCTTGGGCATTCCTATGATGAACTAAGATCACATGTGGTACTTTCACATCTTCAAAATAAATCCATTCATGATACTTCCATTACATAGAACTATTGACTCAGAATGAGACTCGCAATATTTATGTATTCATATCAAAAAATTGTAACACAGAGACATAGTTGAATAGTATTCAAAGCATATAATAACAACATAACAATCACATATTGTCTTGGTGGTTGCACATATTTTTACTATACTTCTACAAAAATCCTAAATTTTAGATGGTAGTGGATCACCATTGAAAAATTATTTAACAAAATTACAACTGACTAACTTGATAGATGTTCGTGACATAAAAACATAATAAAGGCTTAGAGTAGAGCCATAAAGTCTTAAAGAGAAAGTTTAACAAAAATATTTAAAGGAAATTGTTGCACTATGCATGCCTAAATTTTTGGTGTCCAAACTTCTAGCGCCTTAAATTCAATTGCTTGAAGTTCCCTTAAAGTCCACTTCATTCTTCGATTGTGCATGATTCTTGTACAATGACTTTAAATCTATACCATTAAATCAACATCAGTTAGCTAATTTCAATCAATTTGAGAAATAAATATTTATACATCATTTTATAAAAAGTAGACAATTATTGATCCTAAAAACAAACAATTGGCACGGCTAAAGTGGTTGGTAAGAACAAAGAAGGGTATTTATCCTATTATAATCTTGAGGTTATTTATACCTCATCAAGGAGCATCACCAAGTTCAACATGTGGCAAGTCACTCTTTTTAGGAGGATCATCATGGTTGTTATCATCTAAGCTCATGGAAGAAAAAATAATAAATTCAATTCATTATGCACTTCTTCATCAATTTTAGCAATCTCATGATCATTATCTAAGTTAATCACAATGGGAGGTTGAATGATAATGTCCAAAGAAGGTGCTAGTCCTTGTTGTGGCTGCGATATAGAATCTTTTTGTTGTGGCGAAGAGGGAGACTCATCGTGTATTGCTTCAGTTGGATTTGAATTTTGGTTTTTTTTGTTGTTATTTTCGTTTTACCTTCGAGAAATAGCATGACGTCTATGCCTACGCTCTCTAGCATTTCTATTAGAAATTTTGGTATGATTTTCAAGTTGTGTTTGTATAGGAGCGGGTTTATCAATCATGGGTTACTTTTCTTCCCTTAGAGGAGTAATGGAAGAAACCATGGGAGGTTGTTCAACCACTTTCTCTTTAGCTTTGTAAACTTGTTTCATCTTAGGATTCACGACGGGATTGTTTTGATTGTCTCTTGGTCATTTGTAGGAGATAGGAAAAGTATCTGACTTGGGTTGGTTTTGGTTACTTGGAAGGGATTTTGGTTAAATCATGGTTTTTTCAAGGATAGGAGGTTCAATCATGGGTTGAGGCATGTTTCGAAGGGATAATTCTGCTATGCATTTTTCCTTAAAATTTTGATAGCATTTGAAAAAGAAATCTTCATGAGGTTTAATAGGTTCAATAGGATCATGCCAAAATAAATCCAATGAGAAATTACCACAAGAAGACACAAGATTAAAGCCACTATGGTGCATAGTAAAGATCTCATTGTTAAAGGGAAACTTAAAAAATTTATGCACAACCAATGGGACGACTTCCATGGAGCATAGCCATGGATAACCAAGCTTCACATGGAATTGATCCAACATCGAGATGATGGAGAATGAGACATCTAATTGTTTCAGTCCAACTTTAAAGGAAGTGTGATCAAACCTATCGTAGGGAAAGCAAAACCATTGTGCATTTTTATCCACACTTTTAGTTTATCATATGTATCTTGATATAGTTCATGCATAAGTAAGAATTCTTTAGTGATCAAATTCTCTACATAGACATGATCAATTAGTATCCCATTAATAGGCTTTCCATTGATTCGATCGGTTGTGTAAAGAGGACCATTAGGTTCCTTTTTTATTATATCTTTTGATGAGAAAGCAATTTCAAGAGGTATTTTAATTTGGCCCTTATGAGGTTGAATTTTGATCAATCCAACCATATTATCCATAAGACTCTATTCATTAGTATCCATGTTGTCATCATCTGTGTCAACATTCATCACATCATTCTTAGTTTCATTAGCTTTGAAAAATGAAATATTATGATTTGGCATGGGGTTGGTAAAGATTTGCGGGTTTTGGTTGGGAGGGGCACCAAACTTATTACCTCAATCATTGAAACCACCAATTTGAATATGATTGGAATCAATGAAGTCTTGCACCATGTGTTTAAGATACTTACAATGTTATGTATGTTGGATATTGTGGTTGTTTTGCTGATATGTGTTTTTCATTGATGTTAACACTATTAGCATTAATGCATTAGAAGTTGTATATGTCGAGGATATTGAGAAAATTGTAATAAGAAGTGCTACAGGTTGTCAGTGGTGAAGTGAAGTTTAGTTTGTTGATGAACTTAGTATGTTGTTGTTCACAGGTTATGGATTAAATGGTTTCTTGTTGAGTATATCTATTTTATCCACATCGAGTTTTAGAGATCCGCGTGAAGATTTGATCAAGTTATGAAGATTTGTATTCTGACAGTTTTTCTATTACTTCAGTTTGTGTTCCTGAATGAAGATCATGTGATTGCAGTAAGGTCAGTTGTTGTGGATGCCTCTCTAGTGATTCATGATGTTTGTGGATGTTTCTAGATCATGCTCTATCTGTGTTGCACGTCTACATTGTTCGTTGTGCTCGCGATTTGAGATTTTCTCTTACGTCTTCATGTTTTTCATGTTCTTGGCTAACAAGGTGTTGAAGCGTGTTGTGGATTTCTGAGGAGTAATTAATAAAGTGGTTCATGTTTGATGATGTTATTTTTGGTCTTCACTATGTTGTAGCCAACCTTGGTTGATTCGCATGAATAATATTTATTGATCTGAGCCAATTGTTTGTATTTATTTTATTATTTCTTTGTGGCTGACTTATAGCAATGGAATTTCTTGTTGTAGATATATAAGAGCAATTGTTTATTTGAATTGAAGTGTGCAAGTGCAAAGTGTGCGACATTCTATGTGCGAATATTTTTTAGATCATTCAAAGGAAGAGCAGAGTGTTCAGAAGAGTGAAGAAGAGTGAAGAAGTGTTCATGTGCTTAACTAGAACTGTAATCAGGCATTAGTAGATGCTATTTTCTCAGTTCAAAATCTGATGGATATAATCAGAATCTTTCTATAAGACAGTGTATCTTCCTTTGTAATTGAGTAGTGAGCTCTAGGAAATGTGCCTAAATGAATGTGCATTCCCCATTCATATTTCCTTATACTTTAAACAGAGTATAATCTTGTGGATTGACCTCCACCATGGTTTTTCCCCTAACAAGGTATCCACGTAAAAATCTTGGTGTTATGTGTGCTTTTGATGTGTTGTTCGTTTATGATTTCATGATTAATGGTTAGATATGAGAATAAGGTTATAAAGTTGAATAAGTTTAAAATTCGGTGACAACTGATTCACCCCCCCTCTTTGTTGTCTTCCCTTGTGTTGCCAATAATTGGTATCAAAGTAGGTTTCTTGGAAGAATTTTAACAACTTGAGGTGATCCAGGATGGCAACTTATAAGAAGGATAGTCGTAGATTTGATGGAACAAATTATTCTTTGTGGAAGACTCAAATGGAGTGTCATTTGAGATGCATTGGTGAATCCTACTGGAGCATTACATTTAATAGGTATGTTATTCCACCGAATAGTACTTATGTTGAGTATAATATTAGGAAGGAGGCATTATTGAGTGCTTTGACTGATACTGAGATGAAAAATGTGATGGATCTTAAGACTGCTTATGAAATCTGGAAAAAGTGCAAGACCTTGTATGAAGGTGATGCTAATGTGAAGATTGCTAAGCTACAAATTCTGAAAGGGAAATATGAAAAGTTGAGAATGGGTGATGATGAAAATGTTACTACTTTCATGCAAAGAGTGAATGAACTTGTGTGTGGTATCAGAAGTGTTGGTGGATAGATAGACAAATTAGAGATTGTTGCTAAAGTGCTTAGATCCTTTCCTGATTCTTACAAAGTCAAACCTAGTGCTTTTGAAGAGCTCCAGACTGTGACAAATTCTACCAGAGATAAGTTGATTGGTAAGCTTACTACTTTTGAATTGAGTGAATTTGGTGATCGCTTCCTAAGGTAGAATCTGCATTCGAGGCCACTACTTCTAGAACTAAACAAAGATATGATCTGGGTGAAAGTTCATCAAGAAAGACATTCAAGTATGAGGATGAAATGAAATAGCTCGATGAAGAATAAAGAGAGCTAGAAGAGCTTGAAGCATTGAGTGTGAAAGGAGAAGCCAGAGGACAAGGTAACTATAAGGGGAATTTTCCTATTAAATGTTTCTCTTGCAATAAAATAGGTCATTTTTCATCAAGGTATCCTAAGAGAGTTTCCAAGCCAAGATTTAACAAGCCTAAATTCTAAAAGAAATGTTACTATGTTGTTGATGAAGGTGTGACAAATGATGAATCTGATAAAGGAAATGCAAGTGAAGATGAATTTGTATTTATTGCTATCAAGGAAAATAATCATGTGTCTACTAAATCTGCTAATTGTACAAATTTGGAGAAAGCCCTAGCTGCTCGAGTTGAAGAGAAAGATGAATGGATAATTGATAGTGGTTTCTCTCATCATATGACAAGAGATAAAAGCATGTTTGTGAGTTTGGAAAAGCATGATGGTGGTGTTGTGAGATTTGGTGATGACAAAGCTGGTGTGATCCGTGGAAAAGGATGTATTTCTCTTGATGGTAAGCATAATATTGATGATCTATATGTTGAAGGTTTGAAGCATAATCTTTTAAGTGTTGGATAAATGGTTGATAAGGGATACAATCTTTAGTTCATGGATGATAAGTGCAAAATATTGGGAAATTCTAGAAATGTGATTGCATCAGGTACAAAAACCAAAGGTAATATCTTTCACCTGAGTGTTGCTAGCAAAAGTTGCTTGATTGCTCAAATTGATGAAAGTTGGTTGTGGCATAGGAGAATTTGTCATGTTAACTTTGATAATATTGTCAAGATAAGTTCTACTAAGGCTATGAGAGATCTTCCTAAGTTGATGAAACCTACTAATGCCATATGCAAGGAATGCCAATTAGGAAAGAAAACAAGAATTTCATTTTGAAGCAAACAACAAAATTCAAATGGATTGTTGGATCTTGTGCATATTCATTTGTGTGGTCTCTCTAGAGCTAGAAGTTTACAAGGATACAGGTACTTCATGTTGCTTATTGATGACTATTCAAGAATGATGCGGGCTACCTTCTTAAGGGATAAATCTGAAGCTTTGGAAAAGTTCAAGATCTTTAAGGCTATGGTTGAGACAGAGACAGGTCTGAAGATTAAGTGTTTGAGATTAGATAGAGATGGTGAATTCACTTCTGGTGAGTTAAATTCTTTTTGTGAAGAAAATGGAATAAAGAGACAATTATCTACACCACAAACCTCTTAACAAAATGGAGTTGTGGAAAGGAAGAATAGAATAGTTCTAGAAGCTGCTAGAACTATGATGTTGGAAGGAAATGTACCTCATCTATTGGAAAGAAGCTATGAGTACTGTTGTGTACACACTTAACCGGGTATAAATCAAAGATGATATTGGTAAAACTCCTTTTGAGCAATGGACTGGTCACAAGCCTACTATTAGATATTTCAGTATCTTTGGAAGGAAGTGTTATATCAAAAGAGATGAAGATATAGGAAAGTTTGGTGCTAGGAGTGATGAAGGAATCTTTTTGGGTTATTCTACTAAAAGCAAGGCCTACCAGTGTTACAATAAGAGATTGAATAAAATGGTTGAAAGTGCAAATGTTAAGGTTGATGAAGACATAGGTGCACCATCAAGAACTTGTAGATATGATTTTGATGATTAGAATAATAGTACAAACAAAGGTCATATTTCAAATCAAGTCCAAATCATTCTGGTGAATCAAGAAGATCAAGAGGAAGGAGAAATTGGTGGAAGATCAGAAGAGAGATCAGAAGAGCCTGAAGTTCAAGAACGCCCTAAGACTCTAAGGTATGTAAGGTTGAATCATTCATAGAATCAAATCATAGGTGATAAGAACAAAGGTGTTCAAATTAGGAGAAATATTGCAGAAGAATACTATTTGATTTCAAAGACTGAGCCTAACAATGTGAATGAAGCATGCAAAGATGAACATTGGGTTGAAGCAATGAAGGAGGAACTACAACAGATTGAAAAGAATGATACATGGATTCTTGTTCCTAGACCTAAGGATAAAAATGTAATTGGAACTAAATGGGTCTTTAGAAACAAAATGAATGAGCAAGGTGAAGTGGTTAGAAACAAAGCAAGACTAGTATCTAAGGGATATTCATAGATGGAAGGTATTGATTTTGAAGAAACCTTTGCCCCTGTTGCTAGAATTGAAGCTGTGAGATTGTTTCTTGCTTATGATGCTTACAAATACTACAAGGTTTATCAGATGGATGTCAAGTCAGCTTTTCTAAGTGGTGAGTTGGAAGAAGAGGTGTATGTTGAACAACCAGATGGATTTCAGTTGACTGGTTAGGGAGATATGGTTTGTCAATTGAAGAAACCATTGTATGGACTCAAGCAAGCCCCTAGAGCATGGTATGCTAGATTGGATAAGTACTTGGTGAAGCTTGGATTTAACAAAGGTACTGATGATAGTAATCTGTATTTCAAGATTGATCATAATAGAGATTTGATTGTGAAATTTTCTGTTGATGATATCATATTTGGAGGAGATGATAGCTTGTGCATAAAGTTTGTTGATGAGATGTAGAATTAATTTGAGATTTCAATGATTAGAGAGATGAAATTCTTCTTGGTCCATTGTAAATTACTTAGTTAGATAAAGGGATCTTTATATCTCAATCCAAGTATGTCACTACTAAATTTGACACCATTTTTTGACGGACGTTCGAGAAATCTTTGTTAGACAAGCGACGAAATGATGAAAATATTTTTGTCGCTATTTTTTCGTCGAAAGGCCGACAATGAATTAAAAGTCAAAATAATAGCACAGATTCGTTGGTCATCGGCATCATAAAATGACTCAGGCTTTCGTTGGAATATCAATGAACACTTTGTGTATCCACCAACGAATTACACTAGAAGTTCGTCGCCATTTCGACGAAATGGGCAAGGAGTAGCATCGAAACAACATCAGATGTTTGTTGCCATTTCGACGAAATGGGAAAGGAGTAGCATCAAAACAACACCAAATGTTCATTGAAAGTGTAAAGAAATGGGAAATTAGTAGCGTCGAAACAACACCAAAAGTTCGTCAAAAGTGCGACAAAATGGGCAAGTAGTAGCGTCGAAACAACACCAAAAGTTCATCAAAATTGCAATGAAATGGGAAAGTAGTAGCATCGAAACAACACCAAAAGTTCATCGAAAGTGCAACGAAATGGGTAAGGAGTTATGGTGAAACCTTCGTCATAGCTATAGCAACTTTGTTGAACCTTTTCGGCGATTTGTTAGTGGGTTTCGTCGAAATTGCGACGAAACAATGCAATTTTAAAAAAAAAAAAATTCTTGGAAATGTACCATCACAAAGACTAATGATTGATCATACATACAGACTGCATATTTGTTTGATGCTTCAAATGATGCATTTATTATATTTAAAAGTGCATTACCTTATTGAGCTTCTCTTTGTTTCGAGAATAGTTTAATATTCTCTACTTAACAGGGCCAACCATGTGATGGTGGAAGCTCATTTGGCCCTTCCCCCCCCTCACATCACTCTCAATTCCCCATACCTAATCATATAACAGTAATCATTCATTCATCCATTAATAACATATAGCATTCATTCATTAACATATAACATTCATTAATTAACATATTCACATTCATTTATTAACATAGTATATTCATTCTTTCAATTTTTACATATTATCAAAAATATGGTTGTCATGATATGATTACATTCACTTTTTTTTTGTTTCTTTTTTAAAGCTACATAAAGTTGAAGTGGAGTATCATTTTCTAAATCAATATATGTCCCCCTTTTAGTTGTTCTTCCCTCTGCTCATGACGTGGATGCCGCTGCAAGGGGGGGTCTGCTGCAATAAGAAAGAAATGTTAAATTGATATGTTTTATTATTATTGTTACAAGTATTTCATTAATTAAAGAACATTAGAGTGGTTCTCTTTACGTGATGGGTCCACATCATGTTCCTAAACTTTTGTTATAGACTCATGCTCAACATGTTGAACACCCTCTAAATCTTGATCTACAGTTGAAACATGAAAGGTTACATTAATTAATACACCAATTGAAATTAAATATGTTTAAGAGAACATGAGGGTGGTCCTCTTTACCTGATGGGGCCACATCATGTTCCTGATCTTCTCTAGCTTGATCATGCTCAACATGTTGATCATGCTCTACATGCTCTAAAGTTGAAACATGAAAGGTTACATTAGTTAATACACCAATTGCAATTAAATATGTTTAAAAGAACTTTAGAGTGGTCCTCTTTACCTGATGGGGCCACATCATATTCCTATCTTTCTAGCCGATCATGCTCAACATGTTGATCACGCTCTACATGCTCTAAAGTATCTGGATGCACACCATGACCTTCATCTGCACGTTGTGCTCCACCCTCACTAGGCTACATTCCAATGTCATGTGCAGTATTATCATTGCTTGAATGTTTAAAACAAATAGGCATGTAATTACTTTATGGTGGAAATTAATATTGAATAGATTGCACAAGTATTGAATTTTAAATAAACTTTATTGAGTTTATTTACTTGCGTGTCAGATACAATGGAAGATTGTGTTTTCCCAGTCAAGACTCTTAGATGTTCAGCCACGGCTCCATAGCCTTGCTGGAAGACAATCTTCAGGTCCTCTTTTGTGGGAACTCTATTGAATTCAGAGCCCTACATTTTGCATAAGATCATGAATTTTGCTTCTATGGTGTGATAAAACCAATTTTTTTTTCAATTTATTATAATTTAGATGCAATATTTCATTTATTGATACTTATAATTCATGCGGCTAATTTCATATAACCACCAGAGCCAAGTTATTGTTGCCCGTGCTTTTCTAGTCTTTCCTTTGTTTCCTTCGATGTGTCGGGCAGCCTATGAAAAGTTTGAAATATGATGGATTATGTAAAAAGAAAGATTAATCAGTATATAATTACATTGTTGATAGTATCACACATAGCAGAATTAATCGTTTGGGGAAAAAATCGACAAACCAAAAGTTTAGAATTTTTTGAAAAAATCGGGAAAAGATTGGGAAAAAATCAGAATTACAAAAAAAACACAACAATTTAAAGAAAAACAATCAGAAACTACTTTTAAAAAAAAAATTAATGGCATTTCCATAGCATACAGACATTGAGAGCAAATAAAATATAGAGTTCAATCCATGAATTATCGAAAATAGATTTTTTTTGGTTATATTCATATCGCTGATTACATTGCACAAAACATACTACAACTGCATAAATATTAGATGGTGACAGTTGTCTATGCTACCACATTTTTCATACATGTCTACCAAATCATTTTATCAAACAGTTCA
>VDFB02110673.1:103317-138471 GCA_007258455.2 Sequoia sempervirens | reverse complement strand
AGTAAAAAGAAAAAGATAAGAAATTTTATCTAAGAAGGAAGTGGTAAGCTTTGACTAAGTGGAAGAGTGTTAGAACTCTAATTAAGTGAAAAAGTATACCAACATAGAAATATTAATAAAGCTCCCCTCAACTTGGGAATTACTATGATCTTGTCATTACAAAACATACAAATGAACATTAGTGACATATATGCCCCCTTTAATTGGTTGAATAGAAAGGAAACAAGGAGAAAAATGTATGTTTCTGATAAAACATATAAAAGTGGTAATCCATATCATCATGTGATAATAATGTATGAACATGCGTAAGATAGGATTGTGAAAGTATATATAAAGGGGGAAAGAAAAACATTCTCAATTGTTAATCCAATGATGACAAATAATAAATGATGGCAACCACATATGCTAGATAAGGATAATGTAAGCACCAAAAAATGGTGGATATAATCATGATAAAGATCATAACATATAGGCATGTGACCACAAAATAACATGTAATCATAACCATAATATCATAACAAATAAGTTTGACAATCATTTGAAAACATTAAAATATAATAAACATGTAGTATAGAAGTATCATAAAATATAAACATGGGAAGAATATGATTATGATAATAAAAATGTAAGAGTGATATCATTTAATTATCTATAATTATTTGAAATATAATAATAAGCATAAAATACAAGTAGACTGAGAGCCAAACATCATAAACATGAAACATGAAAAGCATAGATACATTATGGGCATGTAATCTAGTAAGTATAAAAAAAATCATAGAAATATAACATAGGATAACATACGATAATAATAAAAATAGAAAAACTAAATATTAAACATGGCTCATAAAAAGAAAAAAGACATTTAGGAAAGAAAATGAACTAAACATGAAATAATCAAAAGTAAATATGCCCCCAAGTGAGGAAAAATGCATAAATAATAATCTATAGAGAAGGTGCATATTTAAGCTTGGATTCAATTCTAGTAGGCCCAATAGATGCTTAAACATAATCTAAATTCATATGTATACCATAATTGAGATATATGTTATTATGAGGGATCATTGTTAGAGTTAGTGTGGCAAGGGTTGGGGTTTGAGATGTATCTATAATTTTAAATCAAACATTTTACAAGGTGGCATACTTTTTATAACTCATCCAAGTTTTCTATGTCAAGGATTTAATGTATGGAATGGAAATAAAAATTATTCTTAATTAAGATTCAAGTGTGGGTAGCACCCTTGGTTGATAGGGTAGAAATTATGATGGGATATAAAAATGTTACCAAAAAATATGTACATAAGAGAATTGGTAAAAATAGAGATACATTTTAATTACACTAGTGTATGTAGAGAGGGTATGAAAAATATAAATTAGAAGTGTAGAAATGAAATTGAGGGTGTTAATTAATACTCTATGACCACATGCTATGTTATTGGTTTATTAAGTGAATCCCTAGAATATCTAGATATGATGTTCCATACCTAAAAAAGTATTTTATGTGATTATGCATAAGAACCAATATAATGGTCATCCATAGAATTTCTATCAACATGTGCATGTTACTCAGAAAAAGGAACATGTTCATGATGTACTTCAACATTGTTATCATGTCCAATAAAATGATTGGTAGAAATTTTCAAATTTTGATTAGGGGGCAACTAAAGGATTTCCCCCATAATTGATACCTTCTACATTATTCATATTATTCTTATCAAATGTTGTATTTTATGTTTTAAATCCATGCACCCTTAAGTATATTAACCATTAAGTCTATGATAGTTGTAAAATATATTCTCATTATAATCCTTAGGTAGTCTTATAATGGAAGAATAGGTGGAAGAGTAATCAAATTAGAGATTAGTAATATTTAAAGTGTTAGAAATCATGTTAGTGTTCACCTTGGTTAGTAGCACTAATGTCTGTGAAGTTAAAATAAAAGTGAGTTATAATAACAACTCATGAAACAATTCTAGGTGAGAAAATAATTATTTGAGCATTTGTTTGTACATTTGAGCTGTTGAAACAACTCAATGTATTAAGGTTGTTTCCTAAAAAATAGGCTATGACAATCCTATAAAGATCTAATGTATTTGATTGAAGAAAAATGAAGCACGTATCATTTTATGTTTAATTTTTTCAGCTTCTTTTGTCTCTGATAAAATTTGTTTACATGATATCAAAGCATCCCATCTTGTGCCTGTGTAGGTGGAATGAATAAAAAATTATTTTGGCTGGAGATATCAGAGCATTTATCTTTCTTATATCCGTGAGTAGTGCAATACCATTTTTTTGGGTAAATTGTGCTAAATTTAAAATGGCATTTCTTCATATTAGTTTAATGTAGTTGTAGTAAAATGGCAATATCTTTGTCATTTCATAACCAAATTTAAAAATTCAATTTTTTTGGAAAGCTAATGAAGGGTACAATAAAACCTAGTAATGGTTTGAAGATATATTGTGTACAGTGAGTGAGCAGTTTGGAGCTAAAAATAGTGGTTGCAAGTTTTGATGTGATAACTCGTTTGTGAATGCCATCAACTACAACAAAATAATATCATGCCATTGGAGCAATGTATTAGTGAAAGATATCCACCAAGATAGATAATTAATATTTTTGAAGGAGTTTAATGATTTGATGTCATAAAATTTTCAATGATCTTGCATTCTCCCTGTTGGATGGCTGTTGCAATTGCTCTACAATTTCATTTTTAGTTTGTTGATTAAATTATTTTTTTATGGAGTTTCATTGAAGCTTATTTCAACATAGTCTATGTCATTTCAATTTGAATATTATTGGAGAAGCATTATCTAGCATGGGTAGAGATGACATTCTCTTGAATGGATGGCGTAAAAAATCTGTTGAATCAAAAGGAGAGTCAGTTGATAGTGTTTTTTAAAGGAGATATGTTCAAATATTTTGTTACTTAAAGTTGGTGATTTAGGAGAAACCTTTTACTTTTGCTTGAAGTAGCACTATAATAGAGTTTTTTCTTTTGGAGTTAACAAGGATTTATTGTAGTAAAAAGGGTGCATTCTTATGGAGCTACATCCTCTTATTCATGTACACATGGAGTTGATGCTATATCTAACAGTGTTAAATTAGGGATTCTAATGCTACATTTGGATAGGAAGGACTAAAGAGTCAAAATGGAGGATGGAGGAAGAGGAGGTTGGATTACACTCAATGTCCTCTCGTCAATCACCAGTGACGAGGTTGCTTATCATGTTTGGTAGAATTTTATTTGAACTATTGTGTGGCATTGACAATTTTCTATGTTGTTGGAGACCTAGTGGCATGATCAACAATAGTGGTTATTTCTATTCATATGTGTTATTTTCTTATGTATCCTCCTAGTGAAAACTATTGTAATAAATAAAAGAACTAGTGCAATGTAGTTCATGGATCTTGAAAAGGTTAGTGGTAATCCAGAAAACCATATGAGGTGAATAGATGAGTGAGTTCCTATTTGTGTTCAGGTTTTTGGTAAATCTATGTGAAAACTATGAAAGGTTGATGAGAGGTTCCTTTCATTTGAATCAACATCATGAGTTATAAGTGTTGGGATTACTACAGTTGAAAGTGTTAAATATTGAAAGGAGGAGAATATGGACATCATCAATATTGTTGTATAGGAAAGTAGCTGGCTACAAAGATCCTCTTACTATCAAACTTCTTGGAAGTGTGTTCAACCAATGATGAGTTCACTAGAAGTAAAATTAGGATAAGTTCTCATATGTAGGTGATCATGTGTAACAAGATCCAGATAGCACTATGCAGAACTAAACTATGTATCTAGGCATACGATTCTATTTCCAACTTGTAGTGTAGAAAAATGCATCCCTTTACATTTTCACACTTGTTTGGGTCCTCCCTATTAAAATTTAGCTTATTTATGCCTTAATTGGTCCTATTTTGCATCCACAAGCCTAGTTAAATGTATTTTACTAAGGATAATCCTGACATGTAATAAATGGAAAATCTTAATTTAATATTTTTTGGCTATGAGTTCCAGATTTAGTGATCTGGGACCCATATGCCCATCTAGGCATGTGGGTCATCCCTAGGTCTTGGGTCCTGATTTCAAATGTCACATTGAACATAACACTTCTTGAAGTATGTGTCTCGGGTTTAAGACTTTGGGACTCATATGTCCCATTGGGTGTATTAGTCCCGATTTAACCTAGTACCTATTTTAATTCAAATTCTTGGTGGGATTTTATTAGATCCTTAATTTCAATTTTTGAATGTCAGCTTGTAGTGTTGTAATTTCAGGTCAATTAAGCATAAACAAGTATAAATACAAGATCATTTCACTATGTTTCATCCTAATATCCTATCAACTAATCTAAGAGCCTTCAAGCATTTATGCAAGAGTTTATAAGAGCATTCAAGAGAAAATCGTCAAGCATTTGGAGCTACATTCAAGATTCAAGCATCATGTCAAAGTCTTCATGCATCATGTGTGTTTGTGAGCTAACATTTGTGATGTAGGTTTCATGATTCAAGCAAGCATTCAAGACAAAGTTTCAAGAATTCAATCAAGAATCAAGATCCACATCCATTGAAGCCATTGAAGCCATTTCACACAATTTTGCAACCTTTATTTCAAGGGTTTGGTGAGTTGCAACATTTCATTTTTTCATTCATCATTCCTTCATGCTTTTCTATTTCATTTCAAGTTTTAATCACCAAAATGGGGAAAACCCCCATTCCCTAACAAAAAAGCATTTTTCTCTCTTGATGTGTGTTTGTAGATCTAGGTGAATTGGAGCTTGAAGATCCTTTGAAGAAAAATTGCAAAAATTGTCAAATTTGTCAAGAAGTTGTCATCTTCACAGAAACTCACCCACAAAATAGAATTCAGATTTTCAAACTTGAAGATTGGACAAGAAGTAAGCTATAGAAGATCACAAGAGGCTATATAAGTATCAATAAAACCCTAACAATAGGACTCATACGCCCAACCAGGCGTATTAGTCCTAGTATACCCCTTTTTTCCATCTTTCTGCAGATCCTGGTCAATCATCAAAAGATTCTAGATTTTTCCCAGAAAAGATGTAGCAAGACTCATACGCCCAACTTGACATATTAGTCCCAATATACTTCAAAAAATATATTTTTAGAGTTGCAAACCTTGTTTTGACTCCATCATTCTACCAGGTACTTTACTATTTGATTCCAGTTTATCAATCTTGTTTCATCCTTTCAAATTCCTAGGTCATATAGTGAATTTTCATAGTGCATTCAATTTCCTCTTTTAAAGCTTCATTTAATGGTGAACCCTCATCCAATTGTAATAGGAATCCACTATCCATTCCTAAATCAAGTCACTTGGTTGAAGAATCTAGTTTCCTAATGAATTAAAGTGTGAAATAGGTCCAATTCTATCTCCCAAAAGGTGGAACCCTATTTCCCTTTTGTTTGTTTTGGTGAACTTGACCTTTGGACCCTTGAATTTATAATTTTGAGAACATTGTAGTCCTAGATCTCGGTTGCATTAACATTTCATTAGATTTTCATTAGTTGATTGCATTTAGGACTTCTAAATATTGCATTAGTGAAAAGTGCATATAGGTTGCATTTTTTGCATTTTGCATCATTCAACTTCATTGAAAATCTATAATTGCAAACATTCAATTGAGCATACAACTTAAACACATTAAAATCAACTCAAAATTCGGTGATTTAGGCTTAAAAACCCTAATTGGGACTCATTCACCCACTTGGGTGTATTATTCCCTGTACAAGTCTTTTTGTAGATTTCTAGGTATTTTGTGCTCTCTATTTTTCATCGTTTGAAACTGTTAAAAACCCTAATTTGGACTCATATGCCCACCTAGGTGTATTAGTCCTTGATTAGATCTGAATCTACATTTTCTAGCATTCAAAGTTCTCCATTTGTGCTTCTAGTTGGTATCTTTAGATTACTGTTTCAGTTTGCAAAATTACTATCATTGGAAATATTTTCAAAATTGGTTTCATTTCAAGTGCATTTGTAAACATAAGAATTGGAATTAAAGAATTTCATTTATCTTGTGTTCATTGCATTTATCTCACATTTATTATCCTTCCTTGATTGACCCTTGCATGATATTTACAACTTGGTGTCCTATTGCTAATACTATAGTGAGACATAGTTCAAGACTCATGTCCTGCCACGATAACACACTCGTCGTGGATCTTGGGTTATCTAGATCTTTCACTCAATTTTTGAAACTAGTGCACTAGGTATGGACCATAACATTGACAACTCTTTACCTTCAAGTAGTATGACAAATGTTGAAACAATGGTTGCTAGTGTCCCTTAAGAAAACTTAATCCAAATCCATTAAGAATTTGCACATCTACAACCTAGTGTGTATTGAAAACATTTCCAACACCGTTATTCCTACCATAGATAACATACACCGAATGATTGAAAGTGAAAAAGGAATAGAGATTGCACGTATCTTAGCTAAGATTTTTGGAAAAAATCTTACCTCAATGACTAGTTGTGCTCAATGCTCAAAGTCATGGAGGAACCCAAATTCCTCCTCCTACAACCATTGCCTCTATTCCTACTTACACCAACCCTCAAGTTACCACAACGATGCAACCTACTAGAAATGTATTTTCTACCTTGGGTATTTCCACTAGAAATTCTTGTACCTTTGTGGCATCTCACGTCATATCTCCTACCACTTTACCTCCCATAAGTGTTCCATTTGCTTTTCCCTCAAACACATATACACCTCCACCATATTCACCTCCATCCCAAAACACAACCAATGACGCCATTCTTAACCAACTCTTGCAAAATGTTCCATTCCTTCAATGACAAATTTCCACTATAAACCAAAATAAAAATGGCCAACCTTCATACTATGTCAGAAGCAATCCCTTATCCTTGGAGGTATTAAGAACACCAATACCACAAAGTATAGAGATTCCTAGATTTAAGAAATTTGGAGGAAAGGGAGATCTTTCTAACCATGTTTCCTCTTACACCACATTATGCAGTGATTTCGTCCTTGAAGATAAGCTCTTGGCTAAGCTTTTCCCTAGGTCCTTGAAAGATACTACTGTAGAATGGTTTTCCTCATTACTGAATAACTCAATTCATTAATTCAATGAACTTTTTGAGGCCTTTATCAACCATTTCCAAGTGCATATGACTCCTAAGATGATATTAGCTAATTTGATGAGATGTAAGCAGAAGGATGATGAAAAGGTTATTGAATTCATTTCACACTACCAATTGCTTTATTCCCAAATCAACAAAAAGATTCTTGATCCTCACCTTCAATGAATGTTCATTGAGAACTTACAAACTAAGATGCAAGATAAGCTTGGCATGATGAAATTTCCTTCCTTCATACAATTGTGTACCACCCTTCGTGATCTTATCAAAACTTAGTTAATAGTCGTGAAACAAAAGCCACCTATAGCCATCTTGAAAAGTTCAAATATGCAAATAAAAACAATTACCAACCTTTCAAGAAACAAAATAAATACTCTCTTCAAATAAATCCCCCTCAACCAACCCAACATGTTGTTACCCAAGTGGCTTCTATAAGGAAGACAAATCTTTTTACATTTGGGGATTTGAATATAGACAATTTACTCCCTTACCTGATACCCTCCATAACACCATTTTACAACTTCTAGAAAAGAACTTCATTTCCTTACCTCCCATTAAAGCTCTTGATCCTACTAAGCCATTACCTCCAAAATTTAGATCAAATTCATATTTTCATTTTCATCATCAAAATGGACATGATACAGTGATGGCAACACAAGGGTAGACAATTGAGAGGGGAGGTGAATCAATTGTCACCAAATTTTAAACTTATTCAACTTTATAATCTTATTCTCAAATTTGATCATTAATCATGAAAGCATAAATGAACAACACATCATAAGCATACATAACACCAAGATTTTTACGTGGAAACCCTGTTAGGGGAAAAACCATGATGGAGGTTAGTCCACAAGATTATACTTTGTGTTAAAAGTATAAGGAAATATGAATGGGGAATGCACATGCATTCAGGAACACTGCCTAGAGCTCACTACTCAATTACAAAGGAAGACACACTATCTTACAAAAAGATTCTGATTATATCTGGATCAGATTTTGAAATGAGAAAATAGCATCTGCTAATGCCTGATTACAGTTTCGGTTAAGCACATGAACACTTCTTCACTCTTCTTCACTCTTCTGCACACTCTGCTCTTCCTTTGAATGATCTGAGCAATATTCGCACACAAGACTCACACACTACACACTTGCACACTTCAATTCGAATAAACAATCACTCTTATATATGTGCAACAAGAAATTACATCGCTATAAGTCAGCCACAAAGAAATAATAAAATGAATACAAACAGTCAGCTCAGATCAATAAAGATTATTCATGTGAATCAACTAAGGTCGGCCACAACATAGTGAATACCAAAAATAACATCCTCAAATATGAACCACTTCAATTAATTACTCCTCAGAGATCTACAACACGCTTCAACACCTTGTCGACCAAGAACATGAAAAATATGAACACACAAGAGAAAATCTCATATCGCAAGCACAACGAACAATACGGACGTGTAGCATAGATAGAGATCAATCTAGAAACATCCACAAACATCATGAATCACCAAAGAGGCATCCACAACAACTGAACTTACTGAAATCACGTGATCTTCATTCAGGAACACAAATTGAAGTAACAAAAGAACTATCAGAATACAAATCTTCATAACTTGATCAAATCTTCACGCGGATCTCTAAAACTTAACATGGATAAACTAGATATACTAAAAAAGAAACCCTTTAGTCCAAAACCTCTAAACAACTATGATTTGAGTTCACTGACAGACTGAACTTTACTTCACCACTGACAACATGTAGCACTTCTTATTACATTTTTCTCAATATCCTCGACATATAGAAATTCTAATGCATTAATGCTAATAGTGTTGACATCAATGACAACCACATATCAGAAACACAACCACAACATCCAACAATCCCCCCTCTGGAATTGATGGAAACACATGATGTGAAAAACACCATCAATCCAACTTTCTCTTAGCACTTACTCCCCCTTAGTTTTTGACTCTTCTCCCCAACTCTTTCACATGACTCTTCTTCCCACAAATTTTTTCACATTAATATCCTCCCCCTTTGTCATCAATGACAAAGATCTCTCCTATACAAGCTCAAAACCACAAATTTGAACACCTGAACATCTTAACATCTGACTACTCCCCTTAAGTAGCAGCCACCACAAAATCAATCCAGATCAAAATATGATCATGAAATATATGGATTGATGCAAATAAATGCATCTTAGTTTTGATTAGAAGGGGTAATCACCCCTAACTTCCCTCTAAGATACTCAAAAGTATCCTTAGGCAATGACTTGGTAAATATGTCTGCAATTTGCTCCTTAGTAGGCACATACTCCAATCTAACTTCGTTTTCACTTACTTTCTCTCTCAAAAAGTGAAACTTGATAGATATATGCTTGGTCTTGGAATGCAACCCCATATTCTTAGAAATGTTAATAACACTTGAGTTATCATAGAATATAACAAGAGGCTCATCATACACAACTCTGATATCCTTCAACATCTGCTTCATCCATAGTACTTGAGTACAATTATTAACAGCAACATTGTATTATGCCTTTGCAGTAGATAAAGAAATAGCATTTTGCTTTTTTCTTAACCAAGAAATCAGCTTCTTTCCCAAGAAAAATGCTCCACCACTGGTACTTTTCCTATCATTCAGATCTCCTGCCCAATCAACATCAGTAAAGGAACTCAAAGTAAGATCATCATCTTTAGGATACTATAGGCCAAAATCAACTGTCCCCTTCAAGTATCTGAAAATACTCTTCACAATAGTCACATGTGATTCTTTAGGATCAGCTTGAAATCTTGTAACAATACATACAACATTCATGATATTAGGCCTAGTTTGAATCAAATAGAGAAATCCACCAATCATTGATTTGTATCTAGTCTGATTTTACTTCATAGAATCATCACCAGTTGTCAACTTGCATCTGATCAGCATGGGTGTACCAACTGGCTTTGAGTCTTCCATACCAAATTTCTTCAACAATTCTTTCACATACTTGGATTGAGATATAAAGATCCCTTTATCTAACTGAGTAATTTTCAATCCCAAGAGGAATTTCATCTCTCCAATCATTGACATCTCAAACTCATTCTGCATCTCATTAACAAACTTCATGCACAAGCTATCATCTCCTCCAAATATGATATCATCAACAAAAACTTCCACAATTAAATCTCTATTATGATCAATCTTGAAATATAGATTACTGTCAGCAGTACCTTTATTAAATCCAAGCTTCACCAAGTACTTATCCAATCTGGCATACCATGCTCTAGGGGCTTGCTTGAGTCCATACAATGGTTTCTTCAACCGACAAACCATATATCCCTGACCAGTAACCTAAAATCCATCTGGTTGTTCAACATACACCTCTTCTTCCAACTCGCCACTTAGAAAAGCTGACTTGAAATCCATCTAATAAACCTTGTAGTCTTTGTAAGCATCATAAAAAAGAAACAATCTCACAACTTCAATTCTAGCAACAGGGGCAAAGGTTTCTTCAAAATCAATACCTTCCATCTGTGAATATCCCTTACATACCAGTCTCGCTTTGTTTCTATCCACTTCACCTTGCTCATTCATTTTGTTTCTAAAGACCCATTTAGTTCCAAATGCACTTTTATCCTTAGGTCTAGGAACAAGAATCCATGTATCATTCTTTTCAATCTATTGTAGTTCCTCCTTCATTTCTTCAACCCAATGTTCATCTTTGTATGCTTCATTCACATTGTTAGGCTAAGTATTTGAAACCAAATAGTATTCTTCTACAATATTTCTCCTAATCTGGACATCTTTGTTCTTATCACCTATGATCTAATTCTATGAATGATTCAACCTTACATACCTCAGAGTCTTAGGGTGTTCTTGAACTTCATGCTCTTCTGAACTTCCACCAATTTCTCCTTCCTCTTGATCTTCTTGATTCACCAGAATGATTTGGACTTGATTTGAAATCTGACCTTTGTTTGTACTATCATTCTTATCATCAAAATCATAGCTACAAGTTCTGGATGGTGCACCTATGTCTTCATCAACCTTAACATTTTCACTTTCAACCATTTTCTTCAATCTCTTATTGTAACACCGGTAGGCCTTGCTTTTAGTAGAATAACCCAAAAATATTCCTTCATCACTCCTAGCACCAAACTTTCCTATATCTTCATCTCTTTTGATATAACACTTGCTTCCAAAGATCTTGAAATATCTAACAGTAGGCTTTTGACCAGTCCATTTCTCAAAAGGAGTCTTACCGATATCATCTTTGATTTATACCCAATTAAGTGTGTACACAACAGTACTCACAACTTCTTTCTAGTAGATATGAGGTACATTTCCTTCCAATATCATAGTTCTAGCAACTTCTAGAACTATTCTATTCTTCCTTTCCACAACTCCATTTTGTTGAGGGGTCCGTGGTGTAGATAATTGTCTCTTTATTCCATGTTCTTCACAAAAATAATTGAAATCACCAGAAGTGAATTCACCATCTCTATCTAATCTTAGACACTTAATCTTTAGACCTATCTCTTTCTCAACCATAGCCTTAAAGATCTTAAACTTTTCCAGAGCTTCAGATTTCTCCCTTAAGAAAGTAGCCCACATCATTCTTGAATAGTCATTAATAAGCAACATTAAGTACCTGTATCCTTGTAAACTTCTAGCTCTAGCAAGACCACACAAATCAATATGCACAAGATCCAACAATCCATTTGAATTTTGTTGTTTGCTTCAAAATTCTTGTTTTCTTTCCTAATTGACATTCCTTGCATATGGCATTAGTAGGTTTCATCAACTTAGGAAGATCTCTCATGGCCTTAGTAGAACTTATCTTGACAATATTATCAAAGTTAACATGACACATTCTCCTATGCCACAACCAAATTTTATCAATTTGAGCAATCAAGCAACTTTTGCTAGCAGCACTCAGGTGAAAGATATTACCTTTGATTTTTGTACCTGATGCAATCACATTTCCATAATTTCCCAATATTTTTCACTTATCATCCATGAACTAAAGATTGTATCCCTTATCAACCATTTATCCAACACTTAAAAGATCATGCTTCAAACCTTCAACATACAAAACATCATCCATATTATGCTTACCATCAAGAGAAATGCATCCTCTGCCATAGATCACACCAACTTTGTCATCACCAAATATCACAACACCACCATCATGATTTTCCAAACTCACAAATGTACTTTTATCTCCTGTCGTATGATGACAACAACCACTATCAATTATCCATTCATCTTTCTCTTCAACTCGAGTAGCTAGGGATTTCTCCACATTTGTACAATTAGCAGATTCAGTAGACACAAGATTATTTTCCTTGATAGAAATAAATACAAATTCATCTTCACTTGCATTTCCTTTATCAGATTCATCATTTGTCACACTTTCATCAACAACATAGTAACACTTCTTTTGGAATTTAGGCTTGTTAAATCTTGGCTTGGAAACTCTCTCAGGACACCTTGATGAGAAATGACCTATTTTATTGCAAGAGAAACATTTAATAGGAAAATTCCCCTTATACTTACCTTGTCCTTTGGCTTCTCCTTTCACAATCAGTGCTTCAAGCTCTTCTATCCCTCTTTCTTCTTCATTGAGCTGTTTCATTTCATCCTCATACTTAAATGTCTTTCTTGATGAACTTTCACCCAGATCATATCTTTGTTTATCTCTTCCAGAAGTAGTGGCCTTGAATGCAAATTCTACCTTAGGAAGGGATCACCAAATTCAATCAACTCAAAAATAGTAAGCTTACCAATCAACATATCTCTGGTAACATTTGTCACAGTCTGAAGCTCTTCAATAGCACTAGGTTTGAATTTGTAAGAATCAGGAAAGGATCTAAGCACTTTAGCAACAATATTTGATTCGTCTATCTATCCACCAACACATCTGATACCACACACAAGTTCATTCACTCTTTTCATGAAAGTACTCACATTTTCATCATCACCCATTCTCAACTTTTCATATTTCCCTTTCAGACCTTGTAGCTTAGCAATCTTCACATTAGCATCACCTTCATACAAGGTCTCCAACTTTTTCTAGATCTCATAAGCAGTCTTCAGATCCATCACATTTTTCATCTCAGTATCAAACAAAGCACTCAACAATGCCTCCTTCCTGATATTATACTCAACATAAGTACTATTCGGAGGAATAACATACCTATTACATGTAATGCTCCTGTAGGATTCACCAATGCATCTCAAATGGCACTCCATTCAAGTCTTCCACAAAGAATAATTTGTTCCATAAAATCTAGGACTATCCTTCTTATAAGTTTCCATCCTGGATCACCTCAAGTTGTTAAACTTCTTCCAAGAAACCTGCTCTGATACCAATTGTTGGCAACACAAGGGCAGACAACTGAGAGGGGAGGGTGAATTAGTTGTCACCAAATTTTAAACTTATTCAACTTTATAACCTTATTCTCAGATATGACCATTAATCATGAAATCATAAATGAAAAAAACATCAGAAGCACACATAACACCAATATTTTTACATGGAAACCTTGTTAGGGGAAAAACCATGGTGGAGGTCAGTCCACAAGATTATACTCTATTAAAAGTACAAGGAAATATGAATGGGGAATGCACATGCATTCAGACACATTTCCTAGAGCTCACTGCTCAATTACAAAGGAAGATACATTGTGTTATAGAAAGATTCTGATTATATCCATCATATTTTGAATTGAGAAAATAGTATCTGCTAATGCCTGATTACAGTTCTTGTTAAGCACATGAACACTTCTTCACTCTTGTTCACTCTTATGCACTCTTCTGCACACTCTTCTCTACCTTCGAATGATCTGAACAATGATTGCACATAGAATGTTGCACACTTTGCACTTATTCACTTCAATTCGAATAAACAATTGCTCTTATATATCCACAATAAGAAATTACATTGCTATAAGTCAGCCACAAAGAAATAATAAAATGAATACAAACAATCGACTCAGATCAATAGAGATTATTCATGCAAATCAACCAAGGTCGGCCACAAAATAGTGAAGACCAAAAATAACATCCTCAAACATGAACCACTTTAATTAATTACTCTTTTGAGATCCACAACACGCTTCAACACCTTGTCGGCCAAGAACATGAAAAACATGAAGACGTAAGAGAAAATCTCGGATCGCGAGCACAATGAACAATGCAGATGTGCAACATAGATAGAGAAAAATCCAGAAACATCCACAAACATCATGAATCACCAAAGAGGCATCCACAACAACTGAATTTACTAAAATCACATGATCTTCATTCAGGAACACAAACTGAAGTAATAGAAAAATTGTTAGAACACAAATCTTCATAACTTGATCAAATCTTCACGCAGATCTCTGAAACTCGACATGGATAAACTAGATATACTCAAAAAGAAACCATTTAGTCCACAACTTATGAACAACAATGTACTGAGTTCATCGAAAAACTAAACTTCACTTCACCACTGACAACATGTAGCACTTCTTATTACAATTTTCTCAATATCCTCGACATATACAACTTCTAATGCATTAATGCTAATAGTGTTGACATCAATGACAACCACATCTCAGCAACACAACCACAATATCCAACATAGAGAACATTGTAAGCATCTTAAACACATAGTGCAAGACTTCATTGATTCCAATCATATTCAAATTGGTGGTGTCAATGATTGAGGTAATAAGTTTGGTGCCCCTCCCAACCAAAACCTGCAAATCTTTACCAACCCCATGCCAAATCATAATATTTCATTTGTGAAAGCTAATGAAACTAAGAATGATGTGATGAATGTTGACACAGATGATGAAAACATGGATACTAATGAATAGAGTCCTATGGATAATATGGTTGGATTGATCAAAATTCAACCTCATAAGGGCCAAAATAAAATACCTCTTGAAATTGCTTTCTCATGAAAAGATATAATAAAAAAGGAACCTGACAGACGATCGAATCAATGGCAAGCCTATTAATGGGATACTAATTGATCCTATCTATGTAGAGAATTTGATCACTAAAGAATTCTTACTTATGCATGAACTATATCAAGATACATATGATAAACTAAAAGTGTGGATAAAAATGCACAATGGTTTTGCTTTCCCTACGATAGGTTTGATCACACTTCCTTTAAAGTTGGACTGAAACAATTAGATGTCTCATTCTCCATCATCTCGATGTTGGATCAATTCCATGTGAAGCTTGGTTATCCATGGCTATGCTCCATGGAAGTCGTCCCATTGGTTGTGCATAAATTTTTTAAGTTTCCCTTTAACAATGAGATCTTTACTATGCACCATAGTGGCTTTAATCTTGTGTCTTCTTGTGGTAATTTCTCATTGGATTTATTTTGGCATGATCCTATTGAACCTATTAAACCTCATGAAGATTTCTTTTTCAAATGCTATCAAAATTTTAAGGAAAAATGCATAGCAGAATTATCCCTTCGAAACATGCCTCAACCCATGATTGAACCTCCTATCCTTGAAAAAACCATGATTTAACCAAAATCCCTTCCAAGTAACCAAAACCAACCCAAGTCAGATACTTTTCCTATCTCCTACAAATGACCAAGAGACAATCAAAACAATCCCGTCGTGAATCCTAAGATGAAACAAGTTTACAAAGCTAAAGAGAAAGTGGTTGAACAACCTCCCATGGTTTCTTCCATTACTCCTCTAAGGGAAGAAAAGTAACCCATGATTGATAAACCCGCTCCTATACAAACACAACTTGAAAATCATACCAAAATTTCTAATAGAAATGCTAGAGAGCGTAGGCATAGACGTCATGCTATTTCTCGAAGGTAAAACGAAAATAACAACAAAAAAAACCAAAATTCAAATCCAACTGAAGCAATACACGATGAGTCTCCCTCTTCGCCACAACAAAAAGATTCTATATCGCAGCCACAACAAGGACTAGCACCTTCTTTGGACATTATCATTCAACCTCCCATTGTGATTAACTTAGATAATGATCATGAGATTGCTAAAATTGATGAAGAAGTGCATAATGAATTGAATTTATTATTTTTTCTTCCATGAGCTTAGATGATAACAACCATGATGATCCTCCTAAAAAGAGTGACTTGCCACATGTTGAACTTGGTGATGCTCCTTGATGAGGTATAAATAACCTCAAGATTATAATAGGATAAATACCCTTCTTTGTTCTTACCAACCACTTTAGCCGTGCCAATTGTTTGTTTTTAGGATCAATAATTGTCTACTTTTTATAAAATGATGTATAAATATTTATTTCTCAAATTGATTGAAATTAGCTAACTGATGTTGATTTAATGGTATAGATTTAAAGTCATTGTACAAGAATCATGCACAATCGAAGAATGAAGTGGACTTTAAGGGAACTTCAAGCAATTGAATTTAAGGCGCTAGAAGTTTGGACACCAAAAATTTAGGCATGCATAGTGCAACAATTTCCTTTAAATATTTTTGTTAAACTTTCTCTTTAAGACTTTATGGCTCTACTCTAAGCCTTTATTATGTTTTTATGTCACGAACATCTATCAAGTTAGTCAGTTGTAATTTTGTTAAATAATTTTTCAATGGTGATCCACTACCATCTAAAATTTAGGATTTTTGTAGAAGTATAGTAAAAATATGTGCAACCACCAAGACAATATGTGATTGTTATGTTGTTATTATATGCTTTGAATACTATTCAACTATGTCTCTGTGTTACAATTTTTTGATATGAATACATAAATATTGCGAGTCTCATTCTGAGTCAATAGTTCTATGTAATGGAAGTATCATGAATGGATTTATTTTGAAGATGTGAAAGTACCACATGTGATCTTAGTTCATCATAGGAATGCCCAAGAGCTAGCCACTCAAGGGATCTCATAGAGTAGATAAGTATTCCTTTTGTTACTACTGTACTTTCATTTTGTACATGTTGAATTTAGATGAATGTTATTTTGTGTCAAGCTCTATCATGTGTTCTTGTAGGTCATAGTTTTAAGTTTGCAATCTTTAAGTTTTGTTCATTTGGAAATTCCAGAGCACTCACTCTTGTTAGTTATAAGTTGTTAAGTATATTTTATGTCAACTCAATTAGTTGTTAGTCGTTAGTTTCCTTCATCTAAATTTCATAGTTTAACTACAAGTGTTAATTCCTAGGTAATTTATGAATGCTTTCTAAATAAGAATTTGAATGCTTTCTGGTTTACACAATCTCATGCTTTCTAGCTTAGTGGCTTTCTAGTTTAAATTTTGTTTATAACCATTTTAAACATTCAAAAAATATAAGAGATTTGGCCAAGACATCCCCTATTGCATACAACCTTTGAACATTGCTTGGTTGAAATAATCGATATATTTTTAACTAAAGTGTTAGGACCTCACGACAACCTATCACTTTTTGGTGTCGTTGTTGCAGAATCATTCCTTTTCTAATGTTAATAGGAGATTGCTTGGATACCTCTTTTAGGAAAAAAAATAGTTTCTAGGATTCTCTTTTTGTATGGTCAGGAAATGAGGTCTGCATGGAATATTTGTACTAACCCCCCCCCCAAAAGACATTCCAACCACACGCAAGGAGGTAGAAGTCTCAATTGAAGTACTTATTGAAGAATTGATCGAGCAGGATCAACCTGAGACCTCCCAGTATGCCCTAGAAATTCAGCCATTAGAGTAGACCTTTGAAGAGGAAAGCATTCCTTTCCACACCCCAGAACCTCAACCATTATATCAAACCTTTGAACAAAAACACATTCCTTTTGACATCATGGGTGATAACCGTAGAAATGATGCTAACCCAAGAGGGGGAGCACAAACATTTACCTATCATATTGCTCTTGACCAAGATGATGATACACCTATGAAGAACATTTCACCATCCATCTTACCAACCTTCAGAGGTTTATCCTTCGAAGACCTTGACCAGTTCTTTTTTGAGTTTAAAGTATTGTGTCAGACGTATGACTACAAAAATGATAACCAAAAATTGAAGCTCTTTATCTCCACTTTGAAGGATGTTGCAATGCATTGGTTCATGGGATTAGCTTCAGGGTCAATATCCACCTCGGATGATATTGATTTTTCCTTTTTGGAAAAATATGAAAGTTATTGTAGAGTCAACAATAGGAAAGAAGAGTTGTTCAAATTGAGGAAAAATGAAGATGAAAGCTTAGAAGATTACCTGGATAGGTTCATCTTCTTATCTAAACGATGTGGTGAAGAATCCATAAGTCTGGAAATTTTGAAGACCATATTTCTTAAAGGACTTGATTAAGATGCTAGGAGAAATCTAGATTTGATGGGAAAAGGACATGTGTCCCAAATTGGACTCGATGATATCACTAAGTTATGTCATAATTTCTCTCGTACTCGAGGTAGTATTCATAAATATACTCTTTTTAGAGGTTCCAATGAAATAGGTAAACTGTGTGAGAAAATAGAAAATATCAAAATTGACATTCTTGTTTAGTTAAACACCACGCTGGATGGAATACAAGCCAAAACATGTAATCCTGAGACCTTATCCATCTATTGTCCTAGGTGTCGAAACAAACATCTATTAAGAGAATGTCCTTTGGACAAAATTGACACTTGTCAAGTTTGTGAGAAGAATAATGCCACTGATCAATGTGAGATTCTAAATGCAATCAAAAATTCCAAGAAAAGGACATCTTAGGTTGAAGAGGAGACCAATTTTGTGAATCAAAGACTTGGAGGGAATTTCTCTTACAGCAAAAACTCAAACCCTACCTGGCGGTCCCCAAAAAATTGGAATAATAATCAATGGGTGACACCTTGGCCTCAAGCACCACCTAATTGGGGACCCTACCCTTGGGGACCACTTGAATGGGAAAACCAGTTCTGGGGAAGCCCCCAATGGCCAAACCAGACTCAACAATAATGGTATCCTCAAAATGTTGTGCCATAATGGAATCAAACTCAGAATCAGTTTTATACTCAACCAAGAAGGATGCCTAATCCATAGCAAAATCTTTTACCAGCTCCTCAGAACCCTCAACTAAATGAGCATGTCAACCAACCACAACTCCTAGCACATCTTGTCCCTAATCCAAATAATAATCATACAAATACCCCAGTGTATTCAATAGAACAACAAAATGTGACTAGAATTAATGCTATCCATTGTGGAAACCTGTTGTTAAGGTCAGGGAAAACTCCAACAACCTACCATAGTTGAGATATTGGATGAACCAAATGAAAAATTTTCTAAAAGGATTTAGACACCTTCCATACCTTTAGAGAAAAACCCAATGAGTAATCAAGACAAGCCTCTTCCACAATCCTCATCTAGAACTTTCGAGTTACCTCAAGAAGAGGATGGTTAGCGTTCAAAAAATATTTCTAAGGAGGATCCTACCTTGAAGAATAATACTCAAGTGCCTTTTCTGGAGCACCTTAAAGCAACCACCTTGAATAACACTCCAAAAATGACCTTATCCACTAAAATTGCGCTAATGCAAGAAATTAAGCAACTTCAAATTAAGGTTCCTTTGTTACAAGTGATTAATGAGATCCCTAAACTAAACCAACTAATCAAACAATTACACATCAAAACACCAGGAAGGAAACCAAAATGGATTAATACTATTCACATAAACAAATATCTAACTAATGTTCTGGTTGGAAAAGCCGTGGCTTCAAAATATGATGACCCAGGTAGTCCAGTCATAGTAGTGATAATCAATGAGGTAGCAATACCCAATGCACTTGTGGACCTAGGAGTGGCCATTAATGTAATGACAATGGATGTTATGGAAAAGTTGAGACTCATTCATTTACATCCCACAACTACAGTATTACAAATGGAAAATCAATCCATAGCTATTCCCAAAGGTGTCATAGAAAATGTTCTTGTTAAGGTTGGCAGTTGGGAATATCCAATAGACTTCCAAATAATCTAGTCTCTCACACCAAAGGATAGTTATCTGATAATATTAGGAAGATCGTGGCTAGCTACAGTTGCAACCAGGATTGACTATAGAGAGGGAGGAATGACCATTTCACATGGCCCCAACAACAAACACCTACTTTTATATCCCCTGCTCAACCTGTTGAACATAACAAAGTTTGGGTTGATGAACTAGATGATGCCAACAAACAAGAGAATCTAGCCTCACTTGCTATGTTAGTCATTAAACAACATGGTGAAGAATCAGAAGATGAATTAGAAAACAATATATAAAACCTTATGGTAGACTCAAGTGATGAAGAAGTGTTAGACATCGAAGAGATTTTAGGGCATCTAATCAATGTTGATCACACCAAATTTGATTACACTGGCTTCATAGAGTTACCTTGTCCCCTGGCTAATATCATTCTGAAAATGGATCACTTCTTCAAAGATATTGCTAGACTCCATAGAACTATACCACATAGTTTTCCTCTCAATACCTTAACTAGGGAAGTTTATATCGTTTCCTCCAACTATCTAGGAGTTAAAACCATCATGTTACTACTAGGGAAAATGCTGAATATCAACATATGGTTGACGGAGTCAAAGGAGCACAATTTTTTTGATGTTTTGGTGAATAGATCTAAAGCTTTTGCTTGGGATTATACATAAATGAGAGGAATACACCCAAGTGTTTGTAACCATCACATCTATACTAAGGATGTTAGACCTGTTCATCAACCACAACAAAGACTCAACCCTGATTTGAAAGACATTGTTAAAACAAAAATTGAGAAACTCCTACAAGTAGGATTCATCTGTCCTATTTCTAATAGCAAATGGGTTTCACCTCTGGTAGTTGTTCCAAAGAAAAATGGGAAGTGGAGAGTGTGAGTTGATTATAGGGAACTCAACAAAGCTACCCATAGAGATTACTTCCCTTTACTTTTTGTAGACCAAGTCTTGGATAATTTGGCTGGAAGGAAGTATTTCTCATTCCTGGATAGATTCAGTGGATATAACCAAATACAAGTAGCAACAAAAGACTAGGACAAAACAACTTTTACTTTCCCTTTGGGAACATTTTCATATCGAGTCCTTCCCTTTGGGCTATGCAACGCTCCTACAACATTTTAGAGAGCTATCCTGGCCATATTTGTTGAGATAGTGAATGATTGTGTGGAATTCTACATGGATGAATTCACCATGTATGGGTCAAATTTTGATGAAGGACTTCAAAATTTGGACAGAGTATTGAAATGATGTGAGGACCATCGGCTATCCTCGAGTCACGAAAAATGCCTCATAATGGTGGAACAATGGATAGTATTGGGACACCACATTTCAACTGAAGGGATAAAAGTTGATCCTAAGAAAATTGAGGTGATACAACAACTAGAGACTCCAAAGAATCAAATTGATGTTAGAAGTTTCTTACGACATGCTGGATACTACCGTAGATTCATAGAAAATTTTAGCAATATATTGTATCCCCCATATTTTCCCTCCTCCAAAAGAATGTGGATTTTTCCTGAACAACTGAATGTCAAGCATCATTTGAGATCATTAAGGAAAAACACATCTCTGCTCCTGTCTTATGTGGACCTAATTCAAACCTTCCATTCCATATTTATGCAGATGCTTTCGATGATGCTATTGAAGTAGTTTTAGGTCAGGAAGATGAAAATGGAGGAAAATATGCCACCTATTTCATTAATAAGAATTTGACTCCCACTAAATGAAATTACACCACTATGAAGAAAAAATTCTTAGTTGTGGTTCATGCAATCAAGAAATGTTGACATTACATCACAAGGTAGTAAGTAACTATGTTAAAAAACCATTCAACTATCAAGTACTTAATGAAAAAACCTGTAGTGCATGGAAGAATAATTAGGTGGTTATTGCTTCTACAAGAGTTGAATGTGACCATTATTGATAAACTTGGGAAGTTCGACGTAGTTGCAGATTTCTTATCCCGGATCAAACAAGACAATGGAGATTGTGCTCCTCTATAAGATGAATTTCTAGATGAAAATTTATTTTCCATCTCCATTAAAACTCCTTGGTTTGCTAACATATCTAACTACCTAGCCACTTCAGAGTTCCCACCGAACTTTATGTCAAAATGAAAGAAATGTCTCGTTTGAGAAATTACTCCATTCAAATGGATTAATGGAATGCTATTTTGATGTGGCCTTGACCTGGTTTTAGGACATTGTGTTAGATCAGATGAAACATACAACATCCTTAGGGCCTATCATAATGACCCCTTTGAAGGCCAAAATTTTGCTAAGAGGACATCCCATAAGATCTTGGGTGTAGGATATTACTGGACATCCCTCTATGTATAAAGATGTAAAAAAATATGTTCATCGTTGTGATGAATACCAAAGAGTAGGAAGACCCATTGCATCCAATGAAATGCCACTGCAACCCCAGGTAGTTCTTCAATCATTTGAAAAGTGGGGATTGGATTTTATCGGCCCTATAGAACCCCCTTCACAAGTAAAATAATAGATGTTGGTCTGTACCGACTGTTTGACTAAATGGGCTATGAAAGTCCAAGACCTACAAGTTACTAGGGTAGAACAAGTTGTTGAATTCTTGTATAACAAGATTTTTCTTAGATTTTGAGCCCCTAGAATAACTGTCATAGATCAAGGACCTCGGTTTATGTCCAAAGTTTTGTTGGCCTTTACTAATCATTTCCAAGTAAGCCATTAAATTTCATCACCCTATCATCCACAAGAAAATGGTCAAGTAGAGGTCACTATAATAGGGAACTTGAGAATATCTTAAAAAAAAAAGTTATAGCAAGAAGAAAAGACTAGACCAAAAAATTACCCAAAGCTGTTTGGGCTTATAATACAACTTGGATGTCAACCACTAGTTTCAGTCTATACGAGTTAGTTTTTGGGAAGAAACATCTTCTACCCATTGAATTTGAACTTCAAACTCTGAGAACAACAATGGAATTACGCTTAGACCTCAAATGAGCCCAGGTTCAAAGAGTCCTACAACTTAGTGAGTTGGATGAACTCCATTTAGATGTTGTCCACCAAACTGAGCTAGTTCAACAACAAAATAAGGCTCGACATGATAAGCACATAAAATAAAGAGAGTTCCACAATGGGGATTGGGCACTATTATTTGATTCCCAATATAAAGATCACCAAGGGAAACTAAGGACTCATTGGCTAGGTCCATATGAAATTTCTAAAGTATTTCCAAATGGATCAATGCAGCTCAAACCCATTGATGGTGACACTTGAACTCTCTTAGTCAATGGACATCGATTATGCATCTACCATAAACCTATTAACAAGGAGGAATTTGCAAGGATGGTAGAAATGCAAGGAGAAATACAATGCATTAAATCTGCTACAATAGATCCAATGGAATGTTTGAATTAATAGTCACCTAGTCTTAAAAAAACAAAAAAAATAACTTGTTGCATGTGTATGTATTTACAATCACTTGAGAGCATTTCTTTTAATTTTTTTATCTTGGCTAAATTTTGTTTTTGCTTTGCAGGACTTTACTTTCATCGAATACAAATTTTGACACATCTTGCAACAATGCTTCAAAATTGTTCATTTGATTGGTTCAACTCTATGGCTCATTCCTATAGCTTGACACATCATTTTGTGATGCTCTGAAAACTATTAAGTCCAAGGTGTTTCATTCTATTCCTTCCTACATTTCGGCAGCATCTTTCGACGATGCTCCAAAAATTTTCTATTTGTTTCCGCATTCCGGTGGCATCTTCCAGTGATGCTTTGAAACTTTGTTCCCGCAATCTGGTGGCATCTCTTAGCAATGCTCCAGAAATTTTTTCCCACATTCCAACGACATCTCTCAGTGATGCTCCAGAACTTTTTTCCCACGTTCTGACAACATCTCTCAGCGATGCTTCGAAACTGTGTTCCCACATTCCTACGACATCTTTCAACGATGCTCCAGAACTTTGTTCCTACATTCCAACAACATCTTCCAGCAATGCTCTAGAATTTTTCCTTTCCCTTCTGGCTACATCTTTCAACGATGCTCTAAAATTTTCTTCTTCACTCCGGCTGTATCTCCTAGCAATGCTCTAAAAATTTTCTACTTCACTTCTTCATTCCAACCGCATCTTCCAGTGATGCTTCAAAATTTTTGTTCTTCATCCTGGCCGCATCTTCCAGCGATGCTTCAAAATTTTGTAAATCCCCTTCCTATTCAAATTCTCTGATAGTTCCAACGACATACACATGATCATCATTAAATTTTCCCATTACTTCTGAAATTCACACCCTACTGCCATCTTTTACCATAATAACTTAAAATATTGTGACCACTTTTCATCATAATAATTACAACCCCTAGGCATTCCACCTTCTTCCATAATAAATTCATTATAACCCCTCACCATTCCATCCAATGATACTGTTACGTCAATAAAGGTAAGCGACTTTCAAATTGATGATCGGACATAAGGTATGTATAACTTTTATTTAAAGTAGGTAAATTATTGTGAATAGAAATGAATAAATTGGCACATTCCACCACCCTTTCCAAACTTAGTAAATTGTGTGGATTGTAATCTCACTTGAGATGCGGCAGTTCATGTGCTCTTTTCCATGCAAAGTAATGATTCTAGTACAATGAAGCCAAATGCAATAATTAATTCATGTCAAAGTATGAGTGGTTAAAAAGCTTACATTTTCTTTTATCTACATCACAATCATGCTTAAAAAAAAATTTCACCTTTTGAGCGCCATGATATTGAGTAGAACTAGGCATAATAGACAACATGGATGGAGCTAAGTGGAAATCAGAGCTAAGTTCTCCAGATAAGTTGTTCGCATGGGTAATATTTCAGAATTGTTTCAGAAGATAAGATGGCTTGAATTTATGAAGTTTGAAGGGCACAATGATTAGTTGGTTAAAGAATTTACAAAAACCTTCTCAGATGGATAGTCAATAGTGTGTGGGAAGAAATTCAAGGTAAGCCCTCAAGTCATTTCTCGTTTACTTGGTATTAGAAATGAGAGTGTAAATTTATCAGAAACTAAAAATATTTCCTATCAAAAAATGGTACAACTTTTGAGTAGGGAGGGAGAACCTCATCCTCTATTAGTTGTAAATACCCAAGGGAAAAACAAAGGGTTTCCAAGAATGTCTATTCCAGAGTCGTGGAGAAAAATAGTTACCTGGATAATCAAATATTTCACATGTGAAAGGAAATGTGTCATAATAATTGGTCCCCCCTTTCAGTTATTGAGTCATTTATGCCATGGCACCAAAAACCCTGAATTTAGAGTCAACCTTCCCACCTTTCTTAGCGATTCTATTGTTAATATGATTGAAAGGTTTAAAATTGGGTTGGGTCCATTGAAACATCATTTCCTCATTCATTTAATTTGTAAATATCATTTCTTTAAGAAAGGAAAAACAAAACAAAAATGGCAAAAATATCTGAAGAAATTTGAGAACCTTGTGCCCACAAGACATTTGGAGGAAGGTGAGCCATCTGGTCTGGCGGCTCAAAATTTGAAAGAAGCTTCTCTTGAACCTCCAAATTCCAAAGGATCTCTTGAAAAAGAGGTGTCATAAAATCCAATAAACCCTTCAGACCCTGAGTAAAGACCGAGTCCACAAAATGTATCAGAAGCTCCGAAAAAAAGGAAATATGGACCTAGAAAATTTGGATGATGAGAATGCTCATCCCCATAAAAACGGAAGGGGACCTAAAATAGAAGAACACAAGCCTTCCCCTTTGAGAAGAAGCAAACAACTATCTTCTGAGATTAGTTGTGTTGCGGCTTGTGATCATCCATATATCCCTAAAAAGAAATGACATGATATATAGCCCCAAGAAATTGTAGCACAATCATATGAAAATGTGGCCCAACCATGTGTAGAAACAACCTAGCTAGGTGGATCTGGAAAGAAAAATGTCTCACTAGAGACAAGAAAAGAAGAAATAGGAGAACAACTACCCATTTATGTACTTATTCAGGATGAGCCTCTGGAAACATAGGGAGGTGATATTATCCACCTAAGTGAAAAATTATCTACCCTAATTACTAGTGATGGAGAACCAGACCCATTAGAGGTCCATGACAAATAAAATGTGATTGACAATAATGCAAAAGTTTCCATTTCTCCTCTCTGATCTAATGTACAAATTGAAAGTTTTGATAGCATAAAAATAGAATTAGGTGAGTTGAAACAAAAATTATTCAGTTAAGATTTAGCCTACAGAAAAATGAAGAACAAATAAATCAACAACAATGGGAAATAGATATACAAATTAAACTTTTGAAGAAAATACATCAAGAAATTACAACTTTGAAGGCTCAATTGAAGCAAAAAGATGAAATTATTGGAGAGTTGCAATTTCAAGTGCAACAAAGTAATGAGGAAGGTAAAATGTATTTGGTAAATTTTTTTGGAAAAAAAAAGATTAAAGGTTTAACTGATAATCTAGTTCAATCTCTCCAAGCATTTGCAAACAAACAAGAAAAACAAAAAGATGAACTCAATGCAGCTTTGAGAAAAACTATTGAACTAGAACAAGATTTGCAACAAATCAAGATGAAGACAAAAATGGAAGCGAAGGAAGTACAAATTGAGCCAACCAAAATGGAGTGGTTTCAAGTCCACATTACCCCAATGTTGACGAAATGGATGGAAAGATGCAATTTCCTAAGACAAATAGGGGCAGAAAATTTTAGACTTAAGAAGGAAATAGTATTATTAAAAGAATATTATGATAAGATTTACCAGGCTAAGACTGATGCATGTCAGATTGGGGAGTTGTTGTTAGCCTGTAGGAAATCATCTCAATTATATTCTATATTTTTGAATGAACAATTGTTAAGATGGAATTTGTTGAGAATTTCTTGCAATCTACCTCATGATCTAGATGATGAATAGTTTTTAAAGGGATTCAAAGAGGCAACCCCTACTTAGAAAAACTTGTTGTGTAAATTCTTTATGCATAATTTGTTTTTAGAAAAACATACTTATTTCTTTGTCAACCTTTTTATTGGAGAGGTACAACTCAAAGCTTTCATTTCGACTATGCAAAATCAAATTTAGTGGTAGGAGAGGACTAAAGAATATTTGCAGGCAGAAAGAATAGCGGGACTTCAAATGAGATACCCCAACAGAAAACCCTTTGCCTTTAGAGCTCAATTCTGAGGGATTAAGAGCTATGAAGCTATGAGAAGAAAATATTGAGTTGCAATAGTTTGGGGAGCATTTAAAGTTGATTATGCATACAATTAGGGTTTTTACCAGCTTTTAAAATGTGCATTCAATGTGAATTAGGTTAGTGCAAAGGGTTTAAAAGTGATTTCATACACAACCCAAGTCATTTGAAAATGAGAATTTGAGAAGAGCAAAGTAGTGAAGGAGCGAAGTGAAGTGTTTGAAGAATTTTAGAAGTTCTTACACATGAAACCCTAACCAGAAAGTGATTAAGAGGTATTTATAGTTCTTTTCACCCTAAGTTTCAAAAGTGGTTTGAATTCGTTGCATAATGTATACACCACAAGTCTTAGAGGTAGTGGATCATTCTTGACCCAAATTCAAATACATGCCGAAAAATCCCTAGTAGATGATCCAGATGGTGCATTCTCACAAATCCCATATGGTACATTCTACACATAGAAGATGTAAGGGTTTAAATTCATGCAAAGTTGGAAGAATATGGTCATGGAAAAATGGGTGATGTGTGGATTAATAAACTCATCGGAGATAACTTTGAACTGAAAACAAAATTTGAGATCTTGGCGGGGAAGAAGCTTGATGTATGACACTATTTTCACAACTTTAGTCATGATGTTGCGTGGGTAAGATTCACCCTGATCAAAATCTATGATAGCTTCGTATGGCTTGATAAACTACACTTGATCAACAGAGGCGATTAGGGTTGTTACGGATTTGTACTCAACCAGACCAATTTTGGCACTAAATTCTATAAAGAATGAAATAGTGATGTAGCTAACTGGAGTGACTTATGACAAGAGAGCATTAAAACTCAAGAACATTATAGATCTGACAATCAAGTATGCCTCAATGATAATTGGATACAAAATGTATTTCACTAATAGGGAAAACTTTGTATCAGCAACCACCATTAATACAACAAATGAAATGGTTGTGAAGGGCGAAGATTGTCATTTGTGTGAGTTGTTGAGGGAATATTTAATTGAGAATTTTTAAAAGACAAAGGATTCAAAATATTCTTTCAAATTCAACACATTGATCATTTGTTTGTTGTTTTACTTCTTGAATGAAGTTCCTGAAACAAAGAATATATTATGATTGAAGGAAAAAGTGGTAGCACATCAAATTAGATACCACCTAAGGAGGTTAGGTGATGTGGAAACTTAGGAAGTTGCAATATGGGGATTCTTCAAAACCTTTAAGAATAACATGCAAGCCAGAGAAAGGATTCCCTGGAGCATGGTGAAGAAATAAAATAATGATATCACATTCTTGGTAACAAAAGACTACTACATTATATAAGTTGTTGAGCCTAAGATTATTTGGATCCTAGAGATGGGATATGAGTAGAAGATGAAATAACTAGCTCAGTAGAATTTATGCTGAGAAAACCTAGAGATACCTCTGAGGAGAGATATGGCACCTATGAGGAGAATTCCATGGAGGTGCATATAGATCAAAGAAACAAATAGATAAAGAAGACTATTGAGAAGATGAATACAATAGTTGTGGAGGAAATGGGCCTCACAAAATAACAAGTTGAGAAGGCTAAAGCCATGTCTGGCTCAACATGAGTATCATCAAGTGTCAGAAGATTTGGTAGAAAAACTAACACTCATCGAGTTGCCCTAAAGTCTTTTGGGACTAAGTCTACTATTGGAGAGAAGAGGAAAGAGTTTTCAAGTACTCCAATGAAAGAGAAGGCACATTCGAAAAAGTAGCAAAAGATGTCTATAACAGAAAAGGCCACTCTAACAACACAACAAACAGGCCCTACAAGAAGAAGAGTTAAAACTAAATTAACAAGAGAAGCATACTTGGGAGTAATGTAGAAGATGATGAAGATGAAGGACCATAATTAGTTTGAAAAAGGAAATTTGAAGCTTCACAAGGTGAAGCAAGTGCAAAGAAACAAAAGATTGACATTTTAGAAATTGATAGTGAGGCTGAAGTTGAGAAAGAAAAACAAGGATACAAAATATAAATGAGGGAAAAGAAAATAGAGTCCAACAAAGAGAAGAACTCTCTGAAAGACAAGCAAAAGAAGAAGAAAAAGACTCTGGTAAGATCACATAGCCCTACGATGTTAGATGTGTTATTCAATGGGATTGTAGAGCATGAAATGTTAGAAGAAACTATTGCAATATACACTACTACGGATGATGTTGATAAGGAAAAAATTGAAGAATCAATTGTAAAATACATTATTACTTTTGAAGTGAATATGAAGAATATTGAAAAGTAAATGCTTGAAGAATTAAGGAATGTATTGTATGCAAGAAGACATGAGGCAATTGATGAAGAAGAAAATTTGATGCCTTTTTCTTTGGAGAAGATTAGTGCACCTTTTTCAAATGAAAATAAATCCACATTGGGTCAGGTGTATAATAAGGAGTTCCAAACAAAGTAAAGGGTAACTACCCTTATGAGAAAAGATCAAGATGATCTTGAGAGGATCTGAAACAAAATAGTTGAAAAAGTTGCAGATCTGGCACAAAAATTAGGTCTAACTCTGGATGGTGTAGAGGAAATGCATGATGATATACCAGCTCTACATGTTAAGGAAGAAAAAGAAGCCCAACACGATGATTCTCAACATGAGCATGTTGATGAATAAGAGTGTACAAAATGAAACTATTCTAGATGTGGGAGAAAATGTTACCAGTGAAGAGGATACTACAGGAGAAGGTACTATAGGTGATGCTCCTCTAGTAGGATAAAATACCACTGCATAAGTAAATTCTACAAAATCACAAAAGGAGGATGCTCCTACAGGACACAACTCACCTGCTTCAGAACCAGAGGTAAATGTAGAGGATGCATAAGGAAACCAGAGAAGAATATGCCTTTGTATAGCTCTAATAAATCTATGGATGATGAGAAAAAAGGATTTGAATGTATCTAATATTAATGAGAAGAAGGATGAGGATACATTGGTCAATGTTGAAGTCAACATTGGTGAGAAGGAAAAATCTTTGGAGAAGAAGGTTGCAAAAGATGATGCAAAGAAAGTTGGAGAATCTTCTGATACCTCCAAAGATTCTTTAAGGAATTTGTTAAGTCTGCTTGAATTTAGTTTCAATCAGTAGTGTCTACCCAACTATTATAGCTTCCAATGCAATAGGGGTAGGTAGATATGGATAAAATCTCTCCACTGCACAAGCTTTAATTGGGTGGTGCATTTCATGCCTCTTCCTATAAGGAAATTCTGCAAACACATTAGAAGAGTGCAAAAATTATTGATGAAGCACTTAAGGTGTTACAAGAGAGCATACCCAGTGCTAGCATTGACAATTATTTATTTAGTATGGAGAATTTAAAATTTATGCTTGATTCATTTAAGGAGTACTCCAATGGGTTGAAAGAAAAACTGAAGAATTTAGAGATAGATAAAAAAGGTAAAAGATAAGAGGTTAATGGACATAATAGAAAGGTGTGCCACTACACACACTAAATTTTAGGATAATCTCAAAGATGTACATGATTGTGTTTTAGAAGCAAAAATGTTTTTTCAATTTTGTATGAAGTGGCCTAGCTCCACCAAAATCATAAAGGATGATATGGAGTCCATTGAGTCCCAAATATATAAGGCATCTGCTACCTATGATTCAATATAGGACATTGATGGGAGCACAAGGTATGTGATTAAGAATCTGCACGAGCAGTTCTTCCAATTGCAAGTCCAAAAAAAGAAGATAATTGTGCAGTTTGCTAATCTCAAGGATCTGGTAAATTTCAAATTCATACCTAACTCTAGTGCCCTGATGAGTGTAAAGAGGGAAAATAAGTTAGATCTGGCACCCAACACTCTAGATGATGTTGAATAAATTCTTATGGAGTTCGAGACTCAAAGCTATATGCTTGCCCTAGCCAAGAAGGCTTCGGAAGAAGGGGAGAAGGACTAGCAAGCACACCTTGAGAATTTACAAGTGTCAAATACATCTTCCATTTAATAAGTCTTCTAGAATGTATATCTATTTATTATTATGCATTTTAGTTTCTCAGTTAGATTTCATTGTATATATGTGGATGATAGAAATAGGGGGACTTGGTTAAAATTTTGTTACTCTCATTCCTACATGTATATATCAGTCAGGGGGAGTATGTATGTAATCCAATAAAGAGTTTGTGAGTGATGCCAAAAGGGGAACAAAGAACAGAACATATATGCACCCTTTTCCCTTAATGCCAAAGGGGAAGAATAGTTTATATTTTTGGAGGTAGTTGATGTATTTTTCCATCAATGACAAAGGGGGAGATTGTTGGAAGTTTTTGGTGTTTGTCATTGATATGTCTATTGGCAAGATGAGTATGAGCATGAGTTGTATAGTATGTAGTGTTGTCATTGATGTCAACATTGCATGGAGACTGATATGTAGATCATTTGGTGAAGCATGAGTGTGTATATAGATGATAATCCAATGTATATTTGCAAGAAGGTTTGATCTAGTGCAAATAGTTCAAGTGGAAAATTCCAACTAAGTTTCAGAATAATGCTTTTAGTGTACAAGACATCCGATCTTTTTTGTCTGCATTGGTTCGTATTGAGGAATATTTCTCTGTGGTTCTAAGGAAATTTTTTTGGATGTTAGAGGATTCTAAATCCAAGGTTTCATAGTGTTTTGTTCTCTACTAAAGAAGTTATAAATAACAGAATATCGGGTCCACTAGTGATATTGGTTACTAGTAAAGAATGTATGTTTTGGTGAGTCCACACTTCACCGTGAATTGGAATATGATCTTGTGGATTTATGGGAGTGTTGAAAGGTGTCATGTGCACCTATATTCCAAGTGGCATGAAGTTTTTAGGTCTTCATGTCTATTTGTGGTTGAACAATTGGTGAATTTTGATGTTAGGTCATTACCAGTGCCGACCAAATATGATATAAGTATTGCGGAGTTTAAATAAGTGTTGATGTGTTATGTGGGATCTAATATAGGTCCATGCTGACCTATTTGAGTTTTTTATAAGTTTTTTTTGTGGCATGGAGTATGTTTTGAGGCTGACAAGTTATATTAAATTCAATTATGCATCTAATTAGGCCGACCTAATTGATGTTGAGATGAAATGGATATAAGTATAAGATCATTTCGGTGTTGGACATTGTTGGTTAGTGAATATGCAAGTGTAGTGGATTAAAATTGTGTGAAAGTGATGCAAGTGCAGAGTAGAGAAGAGTGTTAGAGCAGAGTGATGAAGTGTGTTGACTATGTGTATTGAGCTTCAACGGAACTATATTCTAGCATGTTATAGATGCATTTGTAATAGTTCATTTTGGTTGTGTGCCACCCCTCTCTTCTATCTTTTCTTCTTTTTGTGGGAAGTGATTCCACCTATAGTGAGCACTTCTATAATATCTTATAACCGGTTATAATATATTGTGATCTAATCCTCACCATGGTTTTTCCCTTTTTAGATTTTCCATGTAAAAATTTGGTGTTCATGTGTTATGTGGTTTTGATGGTTTCTTTCATGCTTTCCTTTATTACTACAAATTAAATATGTTATGAAGAATGAATGCTTAAATATTTAAGTGGTTTCAGAGAATACTGATTCACCCCCCTCTTAGTATTCTAGGTGTTCAACAAGTGTTAGATTTACACTAAAATCCTTGTGTGGAGCTCCAATTTTTATCAAAATATCAAAAAATATTATTTTGAAATTCCTTTGGGACAATACCAATCTAACATGAGGTTTTATTAAATTTTACTAAGACATTTATTGCCTTCTACAAGACATTTAGGTGTCTAATGGACATCATTAATTCCCCTAGATAGATCATTGCAATTTGTGTTAAGTGGATTATTTGTGGCATTAAAATAGTAGAGGGCTGGAAAATTCTCCTCAAGAACTATATATGTCACATAGTATAACTTATGGAAAGATAAATTAAGAAGGGTTTTATATCCATACTCTATTCATATTCTTGACCCTAGTTAAAATCGAAGCCTTATTTTTTTCTTATAGTGTTTGGAAATGTTTTAATTCAATCAAGTAAAGTGCTCCTTAAGTGAGTTGGAGTTTAGTTTAGGGTTAGTCTTCCCTTTGATGACCATCACATCTAGTGGTCCCTCATCATCAACAATCGTATCCTACCTTTAGCTAGGACTCTAGGCATTCAAGCTCTCAATATTTTTAGAAGACATTCATACTATTTGAGATCTTTCTACTTATAGAAATAAACTCCCTAATCCATCCTTCAAATAAAATACATGATTACTACATATTATTTTTGTTCTATTATTTTTATTCAAGAAATTATACCTAAATTCATGTTACATAAGTTCGATATTGTTGGCTAACAGATTTTTCTTCTTAAATAAAGAAAAACTATGACTCTGTTGTGCCCAAAAGTGAAGAAAAATAAGTAACAAACAACTAGGTAAGTTGTTAATTAACTTCCCTCTAAATTTTAATAAGGTGCAACTCCCTTGTATGATCAACATTTTAATTTTCATATTTAAAGACGAGGTATACTTTTAACTAGAAAGTAGGAAAGGAGAACTAACATGTATGAATAGCCATGACATAAATGTGACCATAACATGAAATATAAAAGGTATTTCGAATTGATTATGAAACTGTAACATTTTCAAAGGAATGAGGGTAAGTGCAAGAAGTTGAGTCCACGAAACGTGGAAGTTTTTGTCTTAGCCAAAAAAAAATCGACATTGCAAAAACGAGACCCTGATTTTCATAAATGGGATCCTAATTTTTAAAAAATGGGATCTCGTTTAGCTTCGGGATCATGAGCCTAAATTCCAAATAGGATCCCATTTTTTAAAAATCGGGATACCGTTTGTTAAAGGGTTCCAAACTGACGAACGTGAAATGGGAACCCTATTTTTACAAAATGGTATTTATTTTTTAAAAACAAACAAAACTTAGTTGATTTAGACAACACAAGATGTTGAATTGGCAAGGACGAAAATGACCTCCAGGTGTGCCTCCATCCCCAATTTTTTTGTTTTTTTTTGTGTTTTCTTGAAATTTTTAATATAATAATAGATTTTAGCATGTTTTTTTTCAAATTTATTTAGCATTTTATGCATTTTATTTTCGTATAATAGTAGAAATGATGATTTGTAGAAGTAGATAAAAAATGTAATGAAACCCTGAAGATATTGAATAGAAAGGAAAAAATCAACCTTAAATTGTATCTTAAGAACAAAATTTAGCTTTTGAAACCTAAATTGTGTTGGTATGTGGCGACTGATCATGCTATACTGTATAACCCATGGTATACTATACACCCCGGCCCCTATCCTTGCCGGGGTCCGAGGCCGGGCCAGGCCCTGGGTAGGGGTTCAGGGGCGGCAGCCCCCGAGAAAATTTTTCTTCCTACTTTTTCGCATGATCATCAAAAAAGGGAAAAATCAATGAAAAAGGAAAAATCCAATTTTGTAGAACCCAAAAATCTGGAAGCTTCTAAGCTTGATAAAAGGGGTTCAGATGGGTATTTCAGTATGATGAAAAACACAATTATTCGCAAGATTGTAATAGGTTTTACACTGGATAATAAAAGTATTGGATGGCTACGGTTTGGTGGATGTAGCCCGGATTGGGTGAACCACGTTAAATTATCTGTGTTATGATTTATTTTGTGTGTGTGTTTTAGTTTCTCTGTTTATTATATAGATCTACATTTAATTGTTAGATATCTAGCATTTCTAACCCTAACAAGTGGTATCAGAGCGGGTTGTGTTTCGATTATCATTTGTAGGAAAGATCTCACGGTTGAGTGGGAGTCTCATGGTTGAGTGGATGCAATGGCAGACGAGGGTAAGAAGGTTGAGAAGTTTAATGGGCAGAACTATCAGTTATGGAAGATGCAGATGGAGGACTATCTCTATCAGAAGGATTTATGGCGGCC
>VDFB02110673.1:0-103217 GCA_007258455.2 Sequoia sempervirens | reverse complement strand
GGTTGTGAAGAATTTGCACATGTAGATTTTGAAAATAGAACCAAGCTTGATGCAAAAATAAAGAAATGTGTATTTTTTGGATATGGCATTGATGAATTTGGTTATAGGCTTTGGAATTTTGAAAATTAGAAAATTGTGAGAAGCAGGATGTCATATTCAATGAGAAAGTGTTGTACAAATATTTGTTGCTGCAACATGAGAATAAAGAAAATGATTATGCGTTGTTGGATGATATTCCAAACAATGATGTTTCAGTGGTTCCTCATGCTGGGCAACAACAATAGCAACAAATACCACAAACTCCTATTAGACGATCTTTAAGGATAAGTGGACCTCCAAAAAGATTCTCTCCCTCTTTGTATACTATTTTGTTAATTGATGCTGGTGAACCAAAATATTATGATGAAGCTATGCAGGTGGATACCAAGGTTCAGTGGGATCATGGAATGGAAGAAGAAATGGATTCCTTGTTGAAAAACTAGACTTGGGAATTATGCAAATTGTCTACAGGTAAAAAGGATTTACCAAACAAATGGGTTTATAGGCTGAAAGAGGAGGATGGAGGCAAGAAAAGATTTAAAGCCGCATTAGTTAAAGGGATTTGCAGTAGAAAAGGGTATTGATTTTGATGAGATTTTTTCTCTTGTTGTTAAAATTATTTCTATTCATATTGTTTTAAGTATTGTGGCTGTCAAGATTTGCATTTAGAATAGCTTGATGTTAAAAACAGCCTTTCTCCATGGTGATTTGGAAGAGGAAATATATATGGAACGTAAACACAAGGATTTGAGGTCAAAGGTAAGGAGAAACTAGTGCATTGAATAAAAGTTTATATGGCTTAAAGCAAGCACCTCGCAACGGTACTTGAAATTTGATAGTTTTATGGCTGAGCAAGGCTACAACAAAAAGTAATTCTGATCATTGTGTTTATTTTAAGAGGTTGGATAATGACAGCTACATTATTTTATGTTTATATGTTGATGACATGCTTGTAGCCGGGTCTAACATGGATCACATAAGTGAGCTAAAACAACAGTTAGAAAAATATTTTGCTATGAAGGATTTGGGGGCAGCAAAACAAATCCTTGGTATGAAAATTTGTAGAGATAGGAAAAACAAAAAATTGTTTTTATCTCAGGCTAATTATGTTGAAAAGGTGTTGCAGAGATTTCATATGGAGAATGCAAAAGCTGTCATCACACCTTTGCCTAGTCATGTTAAATTGACTAAGGATATGTGTCTAAAGACACAAGAGGAGGAAAAAAAATGTCCAAGGTACCATATGCTTCAGTTGTAGGCAGTTTGATGTATGCCATGGTATGCACAAGACTAGATATTGCACATGCTATAGGAGTTGTTAGTAGGTATTTGAGTCATCCCGGAGTTGAGCATTAGAATGCAGTAAAATGGATTCTTAGGTACTTGAGAGGTACATCCAATAATTGTCTATGTTTTGGGGGCTCTAATACTGATTTAAAAGGCTATGTTGACTCAGATTTGGCTGGGGATATAGATACCAGGCGGAGTACCACTGGTTATGTATTTACAGTTGCTAGGACAGCAGTGAGTTGGATTTCTCGATTGCAGAAGGTGGTTGCTTTATCCACCACAGAGGCAGAGTATGTTGCTGCAACAGAGGCGGCAAAGGAGATGATATGGCTACAACTTTTCATGGAGGAGTTGGGAAAACAACAGGCTAAAAATTACTTATTTACAGACAGCCAAAGTGTTATAATCTTGCAAAGAATTCTGCCTTGCATTCTAAAACAAAACACATAAAGTTGAGATATCATTTCATTCGGTCGGTGTTGGAGAATGGACAGGTCAAGCTGGACAAGATACATATAGATGTCAATCCAGCAGATATGTTTACGAAGGCAGTGACAAGGGAGAAGCTGAGCTCCTCTTCAGCTTCAGTTGATCTTCAAGGTTGAATTCAAGTATAACAGAGCAACAAGGTCCAAGGTACTTATTTTCAGTGGGAGTTGTAATTGCAGCAGTGTCGTCCAGGATCAGTCTCCAAGTGGGAGATTGTGTTGGTATGGAGCATGATCAGTCTCCAAGTGGGAGATTGTTGGTATGTGGCAACTGATCATGCTATACTGTATAGCCCATGGTATACTGTACACCCCAGCCCCTATCCTTGCCAGGGTCCGGGGGCGGCAGCCCCCAAAAAAAATTTTCTTCCTACTTTTTCGCGTGATCACCGAAAAAGGGAAAAATCAATGAAAAAGGAAAAATCCAATTTTGTAGAACCCAAAAATCTGGAAGCTTCTAAGCTTGATAAAAGGGGTTCAGATGGGTATTTCAGTATGATGAAAAACACGATTATTTGCAAGATTGTAATAGGTTTTACATTGGATAATAAAAGTATTGGATGGCTGCGGTTTGGTGGATGTAGCTCAGATTGGGTGAACCACATTAAATTATCCGTGTTATGATTTATTCTGTGTGTGTGTTTTAGTTTCTCTGTTTATTATATAGATCTGCATTTAATTGTTAGATATCTACCATTTCTAACCCTAACAAATTGTTCAATCAAGCAAAAGAAATTGCATTTGAAAACCCTAATTGAAAGGAAATGAAAAAAAATCCATTTCAAAACCCTAAATTGAAATGAAATAAAAAAAATTGCATTTGAAAACCCTAATTTCTTTTGAAACCCTAAATTCAAATCAAACAAAAAAATTGATTTGAAAACCATAGTTTGAAATTAAACAAAAAAATTGCATTAAAAATCCTAATTGCTTAGATTGAAACCCTAAATTGAATTCAAATAATTTTTTTTGCTAAAACCCTAAATTGAAATCAAACAAATCATTTTGCATTTGAAAACCCTGATTTTGAGCTCAAGAATATTTGATAATGGAAAAAATTCATTTGCATTGCTTAATTGTTTTAAATTTCATTTGCATTGTATGGAGAAAACAATATGTTAAACTTTACTTTCAATGCTAAATTATAATTAGATTAGAAAACAATATGTTAAAGAAAAGTTACAATTCATAACTTATCAATGTTTGTTTGCAAATTTAGTTAGCAAATTCCTAAATCCTTGTACAATCCATTCCCAATTGTCACTTAATAGATAATATTTGCATTCATTTCTATTTTATGTTTTGATCTCTCTTAGTCATGCCTAGTTTTCATTTCTTGTTTACATGTGTTGTCTATTGTCTTTCGACAATAGATTAACTCTCATTCTAGTCAATTAATTGTTAATTAGGCTTCTAGTTTAGTCTAAAATCTCAATTTGCACTAGTTACCTAGACATTAAAAGAATCTTTTTTTTTTCTTTTCTTTCTTTTAGGTTCTTTCAATTCCAAACAATCCAAAATAAAATAAGATTCAACATTAACTAATTTTATTATACATTTTAGATCATAAAATTCATTTAAGTGGGAAATATTAATGAAAAAAATGTTAAATAAAATAATCTTATATTCAATTAAAAAAATATCAAGTTAAAATATACATCAAACTCAATCTTAATAATACATAATTATGTGTTTCTATTACGGAAATAGCCAATGTATTCATAAAATCAAAAATATTCATAAACTAGTCAGTTTATTACCCTAAACCGTAAACCAATGTCTTAAGGGGTCCTAATATGACATTTCTTAAGGGGATAAAAGAAGTTCTCAAATTTTGGTGAAGTTTCCCAAGGCAACCAAATTTAACAATAATAAGATGTGCAAGATTATAATATGAATGAGATTTCATGAGAGGTTGGTCAGTCGAAACAAGAGCTATCTCAATCAATTGTTCCACAAGAAAAACTAACCTGCAAGTCCATTATTCCAAGGGCCACCCAAACTTCACCCTAAGTTCCCTAAACCCCAACTCTCTAAACCCTAAACTAAATTCATTTTGTCCTAGGACCTTAAATGAAATTTGGTGCCTTAGGAAACTCCACCAAATTTTATTCCCTTAAGCCATGTCATCTTGTCCTAGGACCTTACTACATAGATCCCCTTAAGCCATCCTATTACCCTAAACCCTAAACTCTAAAATCTAAACCCTAAACCCTAAAGCCATCATTTTTTCCTAGTCCCTTAATGAAATTTGGTTGCCTTGGGCAACTTCACCAAATTTTATTCGCTTGAGCAATGTCATTTTTTTCCTAGGACCTCACTAGACATAGATCCCCTTAAGCCATCCTATCACCTTAAATTGTAAATCGATGTCTTAAAGGGTCCTAATATGACATTTCTTAAGGGGGTCAAATAAGTTCTCAAAATTTGATGAAGTTTCCCAAGGCAACCAAATTTAACCATAATAAGATTGTGCAAGATTGTAATATGAATGAGATAAATCATGATCTAGGTTGATCAATTTATGGTTTAGGGTGATAGGATGGCTTAAGGGGATCTATGTCTAGTAATATCCTAGGAAAAAATGACATGGCTCAAGTGAATAAAACTTGGTGAAGTTTCCTAGGAACTTAATGAAATTTGGTTGCCTTGGGAATCTTCACCAAATTTTATTCACTTAAGCCATGTCCTTTTGTACTAGGACCTTACTACATAGATCCCCTTAAGCCATCCTATTACCCTAAATCCTAAACCCTAAACCCTAAACTATAAACCCTAAAGCATTCAGAAATTGTCCTAATTAATAGTTAATTGTTTTTTCATTCAAGTAACATGCCTTAGACATAAATGAGGCTTACACATTTTATCATTTGTATTAAATTAGGTCATTTATATTGAATGGTTTAAGGGTATTTCCTAAACATGTATCTTACATTTTGAAATTACAAATCTAACACAAGTTCACTTATATCTTAGAGATCACATGGATCGATTCAATAATATTCGTAATCCACCTCCACGCCATCCATCTCCACCACCTTCACCTCCACCTCTACCCGCTCCACCTCATAACCCCCCACCTCCACCACCTAAAATTGATGGTGCTCACTTGCAAGCATGAATCAATGCCAATGTTAGAACCATTCAAGATCAAATCAACATTATTCAAAATGAATAATTTATTGCACCATCTTTGAGGATGTATGCATCTAGGATGCAAAATGTTGTTGATGTTGTTAGGGCTATGGATGGGATCTTAGATGAGCATCGACAATGGCTAGAGGAGAGGAGAATTTTCGATTCTGAAAAGGAAAACACAAAGAAATGAAGAGATGCAGTAGAGAGCCACAACAGTTTATAAATTAAGACAATGATCTTATAGTTATGAATTTATGAATTTGGTTTGATGGATATTTTGTGTGATGAATTTATGAATTTGGTTGGATGGATATTTTTAGTGACATGAATTTATGATTTTAGTTGGATGGATTTTTTTAGTGACATGAATTTATGAATTTGGTTGAATTTATGAACTTATAAAGATGAATTTATAATAGTATATATTTTATGACTATCTACTAGATCATGATTTCTCCTATTGGAAAAATGTAATATATATGCGTTAGACATAAAATGAGCTTTTTGTGAATGTTTCAAGTTTATTTTTTAGTATGTACATGTATTAAAATTGCATAGTTATAGATCTTAAATTTTGAAATTTGTATGTATGTACATAGTTTAGTTGAATGATGTATGCATGCAAATTATGCATCGTATTTTTTATTTTAAATGTATGTACATGTTAAATTTTGAAATTTGTATGCACATGCTCAAGTTCAATCAATGTATGTATGTGTATGTATATTTATTCACATCCTATTTAAAGAAATTTGCATGTACGTTTCAAATTTAACTATTTCTTGTAATTTTGTAAGTTTGTATGTTAATTTTGTATAATTTAATGTAGGTGCACTTTTATCTAATATCATGGATTAATTTAATATTGATGATATCATCAATCCAACACCTCAGCCACCTCCACCTCCACCCCAGGCTCCACCTCCCCCTCCACCCCCTCCACCTAATATCCCACCTCCACCACCCACCGGATCTGATGAGGCTCGCTTGCGAGCATGCATAAATTATCAAGTGGCATCCATTCAAAATCAAATAAATGCTATGCAAAATCATTTCAGGGTGTTGGTGGTAGCATGCCACAACAGAGGTTAGGGGCAAGGGTTGATCCCTAATTCCCTGTGCATACACAACCCCTTGTTGCTCCTCTTGGTCCTGACATTCATACACCTATGCATCAACGTGCGGTGATATCAACATTAGGATCCCTTAGTACGCTCACAGGAGACCTTGATCAACATGGTTTTGCGATAGCGAGTAGGGAGCATAGAGATGACAATGATGAAGGAGTGTTTTATGGAGTTGGTTCTAGTACCACTCCAGGAGTGTCGAGACCACATGTATGTACTAGTTGTCATCAGTTATGCTATGGACCCAATCAGGCCACACCTAGTTCGAGTGGACGTGGAGATTCTGGTGGTTCATCTAGTCGCCTTAGTTCATTTGTAGAATTTCTTACAGTATACCATCACCTTGAGAACACTGCGTCACAGGTATAAATATGCATCTACATGTTGAATTTATAATAATTTTAATGAATGTATATATCAAAGAAAAGTTTGCAATACATTTTAACAATCAAACTATTTGGTGTACAAATGACACTAACGATGGGACAATCATCTGCTCCATGAGTACATACATCGACACCAATCCTAGTCGACAACCCTTATGGGGTATTTTGATTTCAAATTTTTAAATTATATATGAAATAATTTTTAACTTGATTTTTAAATTTATAATTGAATCATGAACATATGTTTTAAATATTTATGTTGGTTTAGGGGAGTCAATCGAATTCCATGTCGATTCCACCCTAGGGGTTGTTGAGCACTCCTCCACTGTTGAGCATCACAGATCAAGGGTACGTACATTTATATTGTAAATTGTTTAACTTACATTAGTATAGTTACAATTATGAATTTTGAATTCACTATATATCAAATGTGCATGTACACTTGTAAATATTATAAGTGTTAAATGTCTACATGTATTTCTAGGTTGATACGACAATGAGAATGGGAATCAAACAAACATTAGATGTTGTGGCTACTCATGAGGCCTTTGAATTTCAAGTTGTTTAAAAAAAATTCTACACAAAATGTGAAAACTTGAATACATATATGTTAACCTAATTCAAGTATACATGCTTTAAATTTGATCTTGTAGGACTTTGTTAGTGCGACTTTCTGCCATGACTCAGTCATAGTTATACCTCTAGGAGGACATGCAAAGCAGGCTCCAGATATCATGGTAATTTAATTTTTTTTATTATATTTAAAGTCAATTACAAATTATATATTCTAAATAACCTTAATTTTAAATTTATAAGTGAATATATATAATATGAGCTAATACATGTTTTAAATTATTTTTCTTTTATAGCATGAGACACATCTTGTAGTTGAGCATGTACAAACAAGTCTTGGAGTAGAGGGTGCATGGTGTAGGAGCACCCATAGACCACCATAGGTTGTTTAGAAGGTCTGTCTAGGACAATTAAGCAATCAAAATTAGCTCATTTGAATGTAAGCCTTAAGGGAATCTTTTCTTAGGTGTTGATCATCTGATGAAGGTCATGTTGACCATAGAATAGGAGTCATTGGGTTCTAGCTAAAATAAGGTTTTGACCTTTTAGGACTTTTAGGAGTTTCTTTTCAACTTTTGCTAATAATGCTCAATTAGAGCTACATGCGGCCAAGAAGAGCCAAGGGAGAGCATAACTGAATTGGAGACCCTATTTAGGAGATGCTTCGGCATTGGAGTGGGGTTGGAAGCATTTATATTGCTTTGATTTTTTGTGAATTCAAGGAAAATAGTGTGTTTGTGTGTTAATTTCATGTTTTGTGCATTGAGGAGAGATTTTAATGGATTAATCATGGTGTTGTAACTTGTGTAGGATGTAGAGTTGTTAGTCTTCAAGCTTTGTGTGGCATTTAGATAGGTTTCCAATTCAATTTCAAGCATTGTTGTAAATAGTTTTGTTTTCTTGATGTTGCTGGTCTAAACTAGACAGTTCTGTAGAAATGGAGTGTTAGTTCACTTTCCCACAGTACAAATTGTACGGCCCTTTGGGAAAAGTGACTAGACTCCATGGTTGTAAATATGGTAGGGTTTAGGTTCCTTGAAAGCACAGGAGCTGTTGGAAAAGTCTTGCCCTAGGCGAGCCAGGGAAGTGCCCGGCTAGGAAGACTTAAGTGCAGAGCACATAATTTGCAGGGGTGACAAATTCTTGACCAATTTCCTTTTGGAGAAGGTAGGTGGGAGTCTTGCCAAGGTTTGGTAATTAGGAGGAAACTCCACCAACTCATCTGGTCGGTGAAAGACTTGACAGTTTGAGAGTAACCAGAAAATGGCTTAAGAAACCCTAGTATTTGCCCATTTTCAAGCTAAGGCTTTGTACGGGTAGTTAAGAACCAAGACCTTAAAAATATTTGAGAGGTGTTCACATGAACCAGGAATCTCAAAGAAATATTGGGGGTTCTTCAGAAAGATTGAGAGAATCAACATGTTTTCTCGGAGAAGGAGACCTAATTGGGGCTCCTAGGGCTAGTAGCATTTTCAAGACCTAAATGAGGGTTTGGTGAAAGCAACCAAGAATTGGAGTCAGGTGGACCTTCAAGAACCATAGTAGGTTGGATTGAAGTCTTTTGAAGCACCTCCACACCCCTACAAATTTTAATTCTTTAATTTGGAGGTTTGTAGCCTTTAGGGTGGATTAAGGGCTAAGGTTAGAGTTGCAAGTTTGCACCAAGATTTGACTTGGTAGAAAGAATTTGTGTTGATAGTTGGGGTTGGAAAAGCCATACTAGGGCATCCTAAGTACTAGAAGGTCCTATAGGTTAAACTGGTGGAGTGAGACACCTTAGAGGTCTTCCAAACAAGACCTAGAGCATGAATCAGTGATTGATTCACCCAACCTCCCTATCAGTGCACAACCTCATAATAGAGTATAATTTAAATATCATAAATTATAAATAAAATTGGATTAAATAATTTTTAATTTTAGACTTACATCTAATTTCAACTTTCTTTGTCTTGTTTATGTATATTGATTCAAAGAATTTAGAGGTTCATTCAGGTGCACCAGAGCATCCAGAACCAGATATGATGGTAATTTAATTTTATGATGAATTATAAATTAAATTATCATTAAATCATTTTTCATCATCTTACATCTGATTTCATCTTTCTCTTGTACATAGTGTTTTAGGTCATCCACATAGTCTGCATGGTGTGAAGAGGTCTCTTGATTATAGAGATGATACATGACCTAAATATGATTTTATGGGTTATATTTGATTATTTTAGGGACTACATATTTGGTTTCTCATGTACTCTATTAGACTTTATATTTCATGGGTCAAGTACTTTGTTGGATTTTAGTTCATGGGTTGTACTCTAATGGACTTTATTTCACGCGCTTAATATATTGGTTTCATGCACTTAATATGTTGTAAATTATGGACTTTATTATTGTTCAATTTTAATTTACACATGTACATTTATGTATTTTATGTTCATAGTCAAGACATTAATATAGGACATTAATGTGAAATTAAATATAAATATGAAATTAATAGGACATTTTAATATTTGTACTTTACAAATTTAGTGATCCCATACACGATATACATGATATGTACATTCAATAATTAGTGATAATTAGTCAATGAACTTATTCAATTCACGTCAATCAATAATTAGTCAATAAATCATAATTTACAAACAAAATAAATCAGTTTATATACCACAAAGGATGAAATTTTAAGAAATAAACAATACCGTACAAGATTAGAGAACAAAAGAATTAATAAATTCTATAAACTAAACATAAATACCAATCAAAATGCAACAATTTTTTCCAAAAAAGTTCTATAAGTACACCATATTTCCTAGTTCTTTTACAACATTAAATTAAAGAACTTAAATATCCAAAAATAGGCTAAAGTTTTGAAATTAAATCATGTGGTCCCATATTTACAAATCATGCAAAGTGATAGAGAAAACTTAAGAACATAAAAGTCCTCTTCACCTCATGTTCCACAAAAAACACCAATTTATAATTTGTCAAAAAAAATAATAGCATCCAACACTAATTTATAGGTTGTCTTAAGGGGATGTCTTAAGGGGTCCTAATACGATGTCTTAAGGGGTCCTAATACGACGTCTTAATGGGATCAAAGAAGAGTATAATTAAGTATAAATATTAAGTGATATAAAAAAGTATTATACTTTAGGGTGATTCATCATAAAAAATGATATAATTAAGTATAATATTTAGGATATGTGCTAATACGACATGTCTTAAGGGGTCCTAATACGACGTCTTAAGGGGATCAAAGAAGAGTATAATTAAGTATAAATATTAAATAATATAAACAAGTATAATAAGTTTTAGGGTGACTCATCATAACAAATGGTATAATTAAGTATAATATTTAGGATATGTGCTAATACGACATGTCTTAAGGGGATGTCTTAAGGGGTCCTAATATAACGTCTTAAGGATATAATTGATTTAACAATAATTTATGCATGGTATTTAGTGATTATACAATCAAATATAAAGTTTCAAAGTAGGAAAACATGCACATTTAACAAACAAAACATATAGAATATTGATTTTGATACATAAAATACATAGAATACATAATTGTGTATGTACATGTATTTGTAATTTGTATAAAATGTTTAATTGTGTGAGTATGTATGTACATATATGTCATCTCAAAACAATGTTTACAAAATTTGGCTATGCCATCTCAAGAACATCTCAAACTCATGCCCAGAATGTAGTAGGTCTTCATGCCACCTGATATCAAAAAGGTGCAAGCAATATCAATGAAATCATCAAAACATACATATTTTAATTTATATAAAACTATCTATATGTACACAACTGAAATACCTGTATTTAAAAGTGTTCCACACATGTGTGTAGGTTGAATCTAGGCATGCTCTCCTTTTTATTTCAAAGTATGAGATCAATGAAATGATGGCTTAAGGATACAAAAAAGGATAATAAATCAATTTTAACTATCAATATACAAGCAATATTAATATATAATCAAAACATGTATTTAAATATAATTTAACTAATAATTACCTATTTTTACCAAGTATTCCATGTTGTCTAGGTTGAATTTGCATGGACTAGATCCTTTTTGTGATGATGGCTTAAGGATCTATAAAAGGACAATTTAATTTAATTTCAACTAATAACACACTTGACCAATATCAAAACATGTATTTAACCTATTTAAAAGGACAATATAAAATTAAAACTATATTTACCTATATTTACTTATTCCATTGTACCATCTGCATCCTCTCTCTTTTGCAATACATCTATGATTGTCTCATACTCTTCCATAGAAATTGTCCATAGCACTTTATTTGTAGGTCTTCCATGACACCGATCTAGTTTTATATTTGTTTCCACCACCAAATGTGAATAGTGTATAATCTTTTTGTGTGTTTCATAATCTTCGAATGTAGGTAGACCATTCTTCCTTGTCAGGTATTTTCGTAGCCAAGTGCCAACAACCACCACCAATCCTACTGGAAAACATGAAAACCATCATCAAATAAGTTATCAAAATTTTCTTAAGGGGATCAAAGACTTGTTCTAAAAATTTGCTTAAGGGGATCAATTTAAACTTGTTATCAAAATTTTCTTAAGGGGATGCCTTAAGGGGATCACCGTACCTATTGGATAATGATAGCCATCATCATCTTCTTGAGGTGCTATTAACTTATGTTTAGTCTCCACACAATGAGCCAACCAATATTATGTTTCCTCTTCATTCCCCTCAGGTGCAACAACAACATACACATGTCTTGCAAATAAAATTTGATTTAATAACTTGCGCATATCCATATAAATAATTTAGTATTACAAAATAACTTAATAAAGTGAAATAAAATGAATTAAATTGAATTAAATTACACTCTTGTACAAGATCTGAAACATGATCATAGTCTTCAGATGCAAACACTTGATCATTTTCTTCAATAGTTCTTTCATATTGATCGTGTGCTTGTGCAAGTGTCAACGATCTTTGCTCCCACTATTCAACCCATTATGTATTTTCACATGCTTCCCAATCTCCTAAGATACAAAACTGACAAAAACATACAAGCTCCCTTGTCTAGATAGTCCATGTGCTTGTTGTCGAACTCCTAAATGAATGCCATTTAGTAGATCCACTGATTGTCCCATAGTCAAATCTAGGTAGAATTTTCTCTTCTTCAACCAACCAAAAGAATCGGCGAACTATAGATTACTCACTCGAACCAGGTGTAGATAATCTTGTATTGCACCAATCCACAATCCCACATGCATCTTTAAATTTTACTGCATCCTCGCATTTTAATTGTTCTCTAGTAAGAATTCTTTTGACATGAGTACCAGCTCCATCATGTTCTCCTTTACCATGCCTAGCTTCAAAAAACCTCCATATATGTTGGACATTAAGTTCCTTGTGAACCCTACTTAACCAATAGAACATTCAAGAATTCTTGAACTACCCCATACAATTATCTGACCATATGAGGTGTTCTATCATTTGGATTCCTCTATCTCTTAAATTTCTATAAAATATATTGAAATAGTATTGAAAAAACTTTGACAAGTGTAACCGATTCACTCAAATAAAAATGATACTCCCTCAAAAAATTTCTATCATCCTCTATGCTATCATCTGCATGTCTATAAAAAAATATGGAAAAACATAGCTACTTGCACTAAACTATAATACTGTGATTGAATTTCCTCTTGCAGAGCTAGAGTATAATTTTTTGCAATTTAATCAACCACTAAAAGTATAGTACCAATTGGAAATGTGTTTCTACATGCACAAAATTGGCCATCAAGCCATCGAGCATGTTGAGAATGCATGACATATTTTGGTACAATCTTATTCTTAAATTCACTCTTGAATGCATGTACACTAACTTTTTTTGTAACTAAGTCACAACACTTTCCTATTTTTCCATCTTTTAAAGAATAGTCAACATTCTTAAATCTTTTAACATCCACTAATTGTTGTCCAAAATCGTTATCAATATTTTCATGCATACAAATTCTTAAGAATGAAATATTTCCATAGCTAGTGCATTGTCCAGAAATACAAGAACTTAAATAAAACAATTTACTATTTGATCTTTCACAAAACAAACCTGATATAAACTCCCTTATTGTTTCAGGTGGCATATTAATACCACATTCTTGTATAATCGTGTTAGTATGAAAAGTACAACATATATATCGAAAAACATCATAAAAATAATGAAATTGAATATGCGTTTTACAACAACAAGATATTCACTTCTTATTAATTTTTACATACCAGCATTTACATTTTTCAAAAGACCTTTGACTTATTTTAATATTACCAAGTAACACTAAATCACCACAAAATTTTCTATAAAATTCAGTTTGTGTTGTATCTAATAGGTGTTTTGGGTGAGGATCGCAAACTTTGGACCCCATCCTTAATTTTAAAATATCTCTAGCATTAGATGATACCCTAGTATTATCATGCCAATATTTTTCAATCAAAGATTTAATTTCAACATTCAATTTCATATCAGACCTTGAGAGTTGACCATTGGAACTCCAACATTGGTTGATAGGATTATTTTTTATACTTTCTCTTCTTTTTGCCACTCTTAGCAATGTTTTAGGATGTATTTTTAAAACTTCACTAATATTGCTTACTATTCTTTTATTCAAAGTTTCTTTATTAACTATAGTAGTTGTTATAGCTCTTCTTAATACATTCTTATCTTTAGATCAATTATTTTTCCCAGTAGATTGAATGGCACTAGCAATAGTAGACATCTAACATGTTTTAATGATTGATTTTTTCTTCTTGGTTTAACAAAAAAGCCTAACTTTTTCATTATTTTCCTCATTTTTTGCATTCTCATCAATTGCATCATTAGTTGAGATTGAAATGCAAGTTTTTTACGATAAAAGAATTTTTTGTATATTCTATTTGCATGCGTTCTTATTTTCATCCAAGAAATCTTACCAAGAAGATTATCCAAAACATCACTTTCAATTTTTAAAAAGGTATTTTCATTAAATTCAACATCACATTCTAGATTTTCATTTTCATTTTCATCAACAAAACGATTTTTATTTTCATTTTCAACAAAAGATTTTCATTTTCATTTTCAACAACATTTAAAAAAAAATCATTTTCATTTTCTAATTTATTTTCAACAAATTATATAAAACTTTCATCTCTCTGAATATTATCAATATCAACATCGTTAAGTCTTGCATCTTGTAAAACTTCTACAAATGATTTTTCCATTTCACTAAAATGTGGATTTGAAGATGTGCTTGGATTTGTGCCTATTGAAACATTCTCCATAGTATTGAAAGAGGGATTTGAAGACATACTAAGACTTGTTTGTATAATCATATTATTTTCCAAATTGACTTCTTGCAAATTAGCTTCGTCTACAACCATGGTCTCCTCAATGTTTTCATCTTCAATAGTTGTGGAATTGGATGCTCCACCATCATTTATTGATTTAATTATCATTCTTCTTTCTCTTTCTCTTTGTTTCTCCTTCCCTCTCTTTGCTTCAATTTCTTCAGGAGTCAATGTATTCCTATCTTTCCTCTTGTTACAAGCTTGTGAACCCATGATTATAAATTATCAAGCACAAATGAATGTCAATAGTGAAATTCTTCAAAAAATTCAATCCAAATTGCAAGTTGAAGGCCTGTAAGGAGAAAATTCTTCCTCATTTGTTCCTCTAAGCAAGTAGAAGACTAACACAATTGCACTTAAAAAACTATTTACATGATTCCTCCTTTCAAAAATTCAATCCAAATTGCAAGTTGAAGACCTATAGAAACAAAACTCTTCCTCTTTTGTTCCTCCAAACGAGTAGAAAACTAACACAATTCCACTTCAAAAATTGTTTACATGATGTAGGTCCTTTGAAAAATTCAATCCAAAATGCAAGTTGAACACCTGTAAAGACAAAATTTGATAGAAAATAGCCCAATATGTCACATTCGGCCGAAAAAAGAGGAGTTGTAGACTTCACAATAAAACTTTTCTAGTGAATTTTAAAAAAATGGAAAAAAAGAAACGAGATCCTGTTTATTAAAAATGGGATCCCATTTCATAATCGGGATCTCGTTTCCTAATATTAAATGTGGGGATCGTTGACATAGAAACGAGATCCCATTTATAAAACGGGATCCCGTTTCTAAAAAATTGAAATTTTCCTTGCTTTGTGGTTGGGTTTTTGGCTTGTATTCTAGTTCGGGAAAAGCATTGGGAATCCGAACCTAGGCCTTCAACTTGGTTTGACTTGCAAGTTGAAGGTCCTAACAATGTCAGAGAAAAATAGTGAGTTTGGACATATGACTAACGACCTTTTTTGTAGAACTTTTCAACAAAATTAAAACCCATTATAGATGAGATAGTGCAGATTCCAAATATGTACTTTTTTTACAATTGGATTATTTTTTCTATTTTTCATTTAATTTATGATGAAACTGGTCCATAAACTTTAAATATCAAGGTTTTTTACTATTTTAATTTTTTTTGTAAAACAAATTGCATGAGAATGTACTTTAGATAATTCTTTTCAATTTAAAAAAAAAAGTCAAAAAATGATAAGTTTAGGTCATCTTATGTGTGACGTACATGACCATTTTTCAAAACGAAAAAATATGGCTAATAAAAATTTAACTAAAAAATTACAAAAAAATATTGAAAACGTGCTTCAGTGAGTTACAAATCTTTTCCCAAAAGGATTTAGAAAAATACGATAATTTAGGTCAAAATATGGATAACGTAAATGTGCATGGTATGGTTAAAAAAAAGTGACTTTTAAACAATGGTTTTTAGAAACGCCTATTGAAACTCAATTTGTACCATCTGGGTATTGAAATAAATTACATATATGGAAACTAGACTCTAAGTACTACATTTTATGATCAGTGACTTTTTAAAGATTCCATCTCTAAGTGCTTCAAATTTTAAGGTCAAATGTGTCAAATTCTGAAAATAAGGGAAAACACTTCCACTTTTTGACCAAAAAGTGGACTCAACTTCTTGCCAACACCCATGAATATCACCAATACTTCAATGCAAAGATCGAAACATAAGTGATAGATAAGTAACTTCAAATTTTAAATTTCACCACATCCTAGAAAGAAAATGAATGTCACAAAAATGGATACCACATTTACAAAGAAATAAAATATCTAGATATTTACTCAAATTCACAGACTCTGAAATAAATACCAAAGCATCACATTGAATCTCACATGCACAAAGATAAGTGAATTCTTTCAAGAATCAGCAAAATTTATTATTCCTTCTTTCAATCGAGTCTCACTCTTACACTAAAATTTAATGGCCTGGATCAAAATTTTAGACCCTTCTAATGTATTCTAATTACATATTTAAAGCTTCCAAAATGTAACTCTCCAAGAGACTTGAAAACTAATTCTTTAAAAGAATCATAAAATTAAAGTTTAATAAATTTATAAATTTATAAACTTTAATATTCAAATAAATGCATGGTTATTGCTGAGGTGGCATGTTTTGTAATTCTACGTTCACTTCATTTGTTGTGTTTTGTTGGCTGCTCACCACACGTGCTTTGTAATCTCTAAGTTCTTGAGTGATAAATAGAATCTCAATGTGCCAAGGAATGGTGAAATTCTTGGTTTTGGGTTTTTAGGGAGCCTTGTTGCTATGAAGAGTGTCAGTTTTTGTGGTGAGGTAGGCTAGAAAATTCTCAAACCAATATCACGCCAAATCAGTCCTATCCAACTTCTTCAAATTATCTTTATTGAAATCTTGTTCACTAGATAATGTATCAACCACTTTCTAAAATCCTTCCTTTAACTCATCAATCATGGCCACACCATCATTATCCTTAATTTGACAATTGAAATTTGAGAACTCTTTGATGAGATCAACATTTATACGGCTGCATTCTTTTAGCATCTTGTTATGTTCTTGGATGTTTTGCTTCAGGAAGGATATTTTCCATTAGATACTCTTCCTCCACATTGTACATCTTGGTTCATCTATAGAAGGGATGATTTTCTCTGTTGTATCTTTATCTAAACCCATGTATGAAATTTATTTGAGGTCTTGATTAGCTTGCAACTAGAGGGAATCTTCTTGCTTTCAATTTTCTATCTCAGTTTTGATAGAATTCTTCACCAAAGTTAGCTCATCATGGAATTTCTTTAATTTCTTGATCAAAGGGGTACCTTTGGATTTTAAATCTATTACCCATTCTTGAGTAATTTTTCCATGTATTTAGCTATCTCTTTATAGTTTTTTGACCATTTCTTTCTTGGTTGTACAAAATTGGAATCAAAAGAAAAACTCACCTGACTGATAGGTTGGGGAGAAGGATCTGTGAATGACTGAACAGACAGTTCAAGAGTAATTTCACTACCTTTTTCAATTCATCTTTATCCGATTTATCTTTTTTAGTCTTCTCAACTAACCTTGTGGCAGCCACTTAGAAATTGTGAACATCACAATCCCTACTTGGAGGTCCCAAATTTACCTTTTTCATATTGTAGTTAGCTATAGTAGCTTGACTAGGTTATTTTTGTGTTGAGGGATGTGCAATCTCTATAAACAAGTGCCCATAATCACTATCCTCCATTAGCCTTGAAGTGGTCTTTAATTTATTAGGCTTTGGAGATCTTTACAATAGTTGGCCCATGATGTTATCATCTAGAAAACTGGCTAGTACTATCTTTATTTTATTAGCCAATGTGTTCTCTAACCATAAGGAAGAGGAGGTAGTACCAATGACTTGAGATGATGAGTCTGTTGATGAAAATTGAAGTGCTCTCCTTAAAGGATTATTTTCCAAATTTTGGAAATTGAAAGGAAATGAGGTAGGATATTTACCCTGTTGTGTGTTCTTATTAGTCACATCCTAAGATGAGTTCGGTTGTGATTCAAAGTGATCAACATCCATTATTTAAATTTCTTGTTCTTATTCATTATCTATTTCCTTTTCTTTATCTTTGTATTTCTATGCTTGATTCTCCACTCCATTGTCTTTGGGTGGAACATCACCACATGTATTCTTAGGGCTCTTTCTCCCCCCTAGAGGCTCTTCCCCATCTCCACTTCCACCTAGTATAGTTGTGTGTTGCATGAGAGGTGACAATGCAATTGATGAAGAATTCCCTACCTGAGTAGGATTATTTTGTTCTCCTATCCTTTTCCTTCCTTTGGTATGGGCCTTAGAAGCTTCACCCTTTTTATTTTCAAGCCATATCTAAGTTCTTTTTAAGACTATAGCAGTTCTAGTCTCAAGGTCCTTGGGTTCTCTGTGGGTTGCATCTATATATGACTAGTGTAGATTGGATCCATCAAGTTAGATTCATCATATTCAATGCCATCAATGTCCCAACCCAATGTGAATGTAAAAATATATCTTAGAGTCATTCTCATCCAACTTATTTTCCTAATCCCATGGTCATCAAAGAAATCAGACCAATAATCCTCCATATGAGGGATGCGATGGAAACTAAGACCAAGCTACAAATTTTCCTTTACAAAATTCTTGTTGTCAAATGGGAATCTCATGTCATAGGTAGAAATGTTGAATTTCACAATATCCCTCTTAATTTTGAGGACATCTAATTGAGACTTGCATAAGTAATATCCAAGACCAATGGGGAATTGGATGCCAAATTTCTTCCTTTCAATTCATCTTTTGTTCACCTTTGCAGCTTGCCTACAAATATCAATGAGGATGAACTTATCCTCTACATACTTAGATAACTTGTGAGGGAGTCCATCATACCCTCCTAGTTTGATATAGGTGAATCATTGGAATTTAATAAAGTTGCTACCATACTTATTTATCAGTTGGATGGCCTTAGGAGAAATCCTTTGTCCTAGATCTCCTTACAATTCCCTGACTAGCCTCATGGTGAATACATCAATCACCCTCTTGAATTTACGATAGCTTCTTTCTAATTGTAGGTCAGGGTAATAGTTATATATTTGAATTTGATCATAAAATTCATCAATAGGATGAAGTCTTGGCAACATACTAGTTCATTCTAAGACATAAAAGAGATATGAGGACATGTAGAAAGATTTATTGACAAAAAAGCTTGATATCATGTCATGTAGTCTGTCACTAATGAGAGTTGCCTAGTTTAGGATTTTTTATTTTTACCTTTTGAGGATTTTAGAAGTTTTCTTAATATGAGCAATAGAAGCAACTATTAGATTTTTGGGAGTGCACTTACCCATTTGAATATCTCCTGAGAATTTCTCTATGAAGAAACTCTACTTCTATCTTAGCCCAACTATCTGTCGTAATTCTACTTCTTCATGCTCTATAAACTCTCAATTATTGCTTGCAAAAACATAGAATGACTAAACTTAATATATATTTTTCCCTTCATATACATCAACATTAATTCATATCACTCGGATCTAACAACAAAATTAATGTAAGGTAGGTAGCTTTGTTGGCACCATCTTTCAAATTTTCTTTGTGGAAGACAAAATCAAAATTTTGGTTGGTTCTCAAAAACTCACCAGAGTCTAACAAAGATTTCAAAACCTTAATCAATATCCTATTTATCCATTTCTTTCTTTCTCCCTTTGCTATTATTTGGAGGATTGGAAGTTATGAGTTATGTGTCGGGATCTTACAAGGTTGTGAGAACCTCATTGGGTTTTGAAAGAGTTATCACTACTCGCAAAAATGCCTTCAAATTTTGGAAGGTTGCCTTTGATTCCTTCTTCGATAGAAAATATGATTTTTTTGGTTTTATTTTTTTGGTTTGGTGTCAGAGCTCAACAAGGTTGTGAGAACCTTGTCAACTTCTGACAATAGTTCCAAAACTAAGTGAGGGTTGCTTTTCTCTTTCTATTAACAACTTGAAGAAATATTTTGAGAGGGTATAAGGTTTTAGAAACCTCAACAGTTCCTAAAAGAGTTTTAGGAACCGACATAAAGGCCCCCACTTAAGAAAAAGACTTGAAGGCATTAAAAAAACATTGAGAAGATGAAAAATTTGTTGAAGCTTTAAAGTAGATTGTGAAAACCATGTCGAGGTTCAACACAGTTGTGAGAACCTTGTTGGTTCCCAACAGTAGTTTTGAAACTGAATTAGGAGTCTGATTTTAGGAAAAATGACTAAGTATTGAAGGGTTCAAGGAACTCAAGTGGTATCATTAACATCATTGAAATATTTGAATACCCATAGGGCTTATACTTATCCAATTAATGAGTGATATGGGATTTTGAATACGGTTGGGGAGCAAGATGAACCAAAAATAAGGTAACATTATTGGATTAGTAGTGGGATAATGATTCTATTACATCAAAATCATGATATATTTGTTAAGAATTATACACTTTAGGTCCCTTATATGCAATTTATTCATATCAATTTTCCTTGATCCTCAAGCTATTAAACTACCATTGGAGGTTAGCTTCTTTTCCCTAGAACTGAGTCTTTCACCCATAGTAAAAATTGAGACCTTTAAGCACCATTTTTGGACTATTTTATTGGCCTATTGTGCTTGGATTTGGGTTCCTAACCTTTTCTCTCCCTTTCTAATTGGGTCATTCTAAAGGAGACCTACTCTATTTGAAGATACTACTTAAATATCATATTATATATAGTGAACATTTGGAGTTTATTTAGAGCCATTATTATTTTTCAATAGTAGAAGTTTGGGAATTTTGCTATCTTTATGAATAAGGGATTTCTAAGTAATTAATTTTTAGTGAGAAATTTCATGTCCTCATGTTTATAATATTTTAGATGCAACCATAAGTTAAAAATGGCTTTAGAATCTCAAAACCTATAGAACCTTCTTAATTAATAGGGGAGTGCTCCTTAAACCATGAATAGAGTTCAAGTTGACAACTCTCCCCATTTTTTGTTTCTGCTAGCACTATGAAGAGGTTTTTCACATAGCCATAACATCTTCTCTCCCTCTCTTTCTTACTAGAGGAGTTGGACATTCTCTCCACATGGAAATATTGTTGCTTCAATTTTTAAGAAAGTATTTCTAATTGAAAGTGGTGTTTATTTTAGGAGTTATTGTGCCTTCATCACTTAGGTGAGGAGTTCTTGTGCCTCTTAATTTTAATGATACTCATGATCTTTGGGGTTAATCTTCATTCCCGAAACGATCCACCTCTTCCTCCCTATAGGTTGGTAGCCTACATTTAATATTTTGAGGTTGTTTATGTCTTGGTACTTCAATTTATTATATGTTGTGAACTCCAAAACATACATAATAGTTGGCCACATTTTATTATAAATCTTCATATATACTTGTTTACTTTTTATTAATATATTTTTCTAGTAAACTTGGGTTAGCCAACTAAGGGCCACAAAAAAGAATCAAAATATGAAATTATGGTAACATAGAGGTTGCCAAATCCAAATGTATAAAAGAGGATTTCCCTAATATTATTAAAATAATAAAACATCCAACCAAGACTCAAATTGCTTCAAAGTGGATAATCTTAGTCATTTAATGTGAAATTATATAGGGTTCTTTCATCTTCATCTTTACCATAGTCCAATATTTCTTCTTAGAAGATGGAATTGACCTCCATTAGAATGCTTGTGTTCTCAAAAAATTTTAAGAGTCTTCCAAAAATTGTATTTAATTCGGTCTTAGTCTCATCTTGCTCTTGTAAGGTAGAAACATACAAAATCTCTAATTAAAAATCCACCTTATTGAAATCCATCCATCCCCATTGGCATAGAACGATATAAAATCAACTCATTAGTACGATGTTTTCCTTGAATCTTCTTTGATTTCAAATTAACACCAAAAATATCATATGGTGGAAAGGGGGGGTCAATATGTGAAGGCTCATCAATGACATTTGAGGAATATTCTATTTTACCATTTACCAATGGAATAATATGATGGAAATGGGCATGTAAGAGAGGGGGGAAAACCATGTTCAAGCCCCCAAGTCATGGAGGCCAAGAGAGGAAGGCTTCCCTAACTTACCTCAGCTTAAAGGGGTGTTAGGAAATGCAAGACGAGAATGATGAGGACTATAAATTCCCTAAATCACTATGCAGACCCAAAACAAAGAATGGGGCTAGGCGAGCCAGTTTTTGGGTTCAACTCTGTGCCTCAGGAAGCTCTCTGCCCAAGGACGGAAGTGCGGTTCTAGGACGACAACGCGACACGCTAGTGTCTCTCAAGTGTACTAGCATTTGTACAACCAAAGGACTGAAGAAGCAAGGTCAAATGCTATAAAATGAACTAAGAGCCTAGATAACTACTTCCAAAGGGCCAAAACAAGACTATGAAATAAGCAAGATATGTATGAATATGATAAAGCAAATAAACAAGAGTTAGGATGATGAGAATAACCTCACAAAAATACTCGTTCACTAGCTAACTCCAAGCCACACGTCCACCTACACACAATGAAGAGGAAAATTGTTGGGTGGCTATGTAGGGGCCTACCTCAGTCAGACCCCCATTCAAGCGTGTTGGCGTCTGTACGACCAGAGGACTGAAGAAGCAAGGTCAAATGCTAGAAAATGAACTAACAACCTAGCTAACTACTTCCAAAGGGCCAAAACAAGACTATGAAATAGGCAAGATATGTATGAATATGATAAAGCAAATAAACAAGAGTTAGGATCATGAGAATAACCTCACAAAAATACTCATTTTCTAGCTAACTCCAAGCCACATGTCCACCTACACACAATGAAGAGGAAAATTTTTGGGTGGCTGTATAGGGGCGTACCTTAGTCAGACCCCCATTTAGTTGTTTTCACCTCCACTAACAGCTAAGAAAGTGATAATGGAGAAATAGTATGATAAAGGAAGTAATGAAGCAAAGAACACTAAAACACTACAAACAATAATGTGCCACTCAACCAAATAATAGAGGAGAGGAGTAGAAATATTACCACCTCCACCAAGAGCACTCAAGGCTAATGGGGGAGAAAATGAGAGGAACTCAAGCCTCTGTTGTAGTGGTGTTGTTCCACACTTGATCTACTGAGTTCATGGAGTGATATTGTTGCTGCTATGGAGTGTAAGGGTGCTGCTAGAATGCTTGAAGAGTGTGCTAAAGGATGGAATTGAATGCTAGAAGGATGCAAAGAGCTTGTGAAGAAGATTGCTTGAAGGGATGAAATGGAAGAAGGAATAGTGAATTTGAAGGATAGAACGAAGAAAATGACCATATTTGGGTTGGTTGGTTGAAGGGGGCATTACAAATCGACATCCAATGGGAAGTGTAACGCCTCTACAAGTTTCGAACGTGGGAATCTACTAGGGACGTAAGCACACCACGTAGACGTATACATTTCGCGCGAACGTCCTCAACAGTTATTCCTCTGTCAACACACAAAATAACCGCCAAGTGGAACGAAGGTAGCAGGCTTATGTGGAATTTAGCCTTCTAGTTTGGTTTTCTAAAGTAAAGAAGGGAAAAAGGGGAATATGCATAAGGGGTGAAAATTTGCTCCTATACATTTTCCACCACTTTAATGAGCATGAATACTGATGAGTGCTTCAATAAAGTAGATCAGAGAAGTAGTAGAGTTAGAAATGTATACTTGAACCGTCGAGGAAGTAGACCACGATCTAGTGAACTCAAGCTCGTGTAGGGCAAGCAAAGGACTTTATAGCCCCGCAAAACTATGAAGATGAAGAATGAAAGCATCTTACAGGCCCACATACCTACAAGGAGGCAGCCCCCAAGATCTCTCACATGAAGGAATCCCTGAGAAGTAAGTACCTTATAGGCCTGCAAACCTGCAAGGAAGGTGTCCTCCAAGAACTCTCACTTGGAGGATACCCAGAAAAGTGCCTTACAAACCCGTAGACCTACAAGGAAGCATCCCCTAAGATCTCTCACATGGAGGAAGCCAGGAAAGCGCCCTATAGACCTATAGACCTGTAGGGAAATTTTCCTTCAAGATCTCTCGCATGAAGGAAACCCAAGAAATCACCCTACAGACCTACAGACCTGTAGGGAGGGTATCCTTCAAGATCTCTCACATGAACGAAACCAAAGAAAGCGTCCTACAGACCCAAAAACCTATAGGGGAGCCACCCCCAAGATCTCTCACATGGAGGAAGCTCAAAGGAAGCGGTCTATAGGCCCACAGACCTGTAGGGAGGGTATCCCCAAAGATCTCTCACATGGAGGAAATTTAGGAAAGCAGACCCCACAGAGTCAAAAAATTGGCCACATAGGCAAGTAAGTGGATAGTCGCATAGATCACCAAAAATTTGGAAGACTTTCAAAGGGGTCCCTTGGGAACTCGTCATGAAGAAGGGGTCCACTCAAGGGACACTCTATTCGAAAGTGTGAGGGAGATGTCATTTTTTCTCAAATCGATTCATCATCAAGGAATCATTTTGAAAGATGTCCACTTTATCAAGGAATTCGAAAGGAAGAATATGCCCCCATGCGAGGGGAAAATAAAAGTTGTTCCCGCTTTGGAGGAAGGTTCTCCAATTATTTCTTTACAAACTTGTGATGAAGGAAACACATTCCATTAGGGTTTCAAGTCGAGAATGTGATTCTTGAAAAGAAGTTTGTGAAGATTCTCGAGAAAATATTTATCAACAATGAATGTGTTTTCTAAGAATCAAGATGTTTAAGAAGAAGTGTTGTCACACATACAAGGAACAACTCAAGCAAAGAAGAGAGAAAATTAAAGGAAAAGAAAAAAAAAAAAAAGAACATAAACACAGGGCATAGGGGTAGCCTGATATTTCAGGGTCATAACTGCTCATAAATATATATTTATGTATTGTAATAGTATATAAAATGAACTATCATCAACCCCCTACTATATCAGACCATGTGAAGAATGCACAAGAAGACAAAGTAAAAATAAAAAATTGGGTCAACATGGAAGGGAAGCCTAAATGCTCCCAACACTTTGCATCATCCCCAATTTACCAAAAATCAAGTCACAAACATGGAAGAATGATGATACAAATAGAGGAAAGTTTACAACACTAAAACCACACCTATTTCCAAGCACCAATAGGGGTGACAATCGTCATCCAGGCACACATAGCATGATCACAAGGCAACATGTCACAACACACACACACACACACATATCTAATCTAAAGATATAGGCAAGGCCTCCTCCTAACACCGATCGACCAAGAGGTCGTCCGCTTCCCACTCTAGATCATCGTAGGGAGAAGGAGGATGAGCTTGCAGTAGTGGTATGTTAAGAGGAGAAGCCTCTGGCCCTCTCACAACAAGGGCTAAGGAAGAGGATCCTGCAAGGTCCTCTCCACCGAGCTCTTGCGGAGCTAGGGTTAGCGATTTTGCAAAGATCACTGACAAGGTTGGAAATTCATCCAAAGAATTAAACATGCACTTCATAGGAGTTCCATGTTTCACCTCAACGGACAGGGAAGGTTGTGCCCGAGGTTCACTACTAGGCTCACCAAATGTTTTGGGAGCGGTGACAAACTCAGGGGAAGCCAGGACTAGTCCTATCACTAGGACCGAACAAGTCAACACGGGGCCACCTTTCAAAGAAGGTGGGCTCTTCTTATGTCCTTCATTGCTAGAAAACCACACTCCACCTCTTACTTCATCAAAGGAGGCGAACTCCCCATAGAAAAGGCAAAAGGCGCGAAGGAAGAGGAGGAAAGAGCTGTAGTAGATATGACTGAGGTGTTAGTCATATCCATGGGCTTTGGGAAAGGTTGGACATCCGGAAGGGACATCAACAGCGGTGGCTCCACCAAAGGAGCGATGAACACCTACACCTCTCGAGGGTCAAGCGCATCTGTACTTGTAGCGGAAGCCAAAAGTGATACAGAGCTGGTTTGAATGGAAGCAAAGGGGAGAAGAGAGGAGGATGTGGTAGAAGGTATTGATAAAGGGGTTGTTGTTTCCTCTTCCATCCTCTACAAGGGAACCTACTCAGCCATGAGAGCCTTTCACTGGCGCTTACGCTCACGTGCAAGGCAGTTTCTGTGACTCTTTGAGTCAGAGGCCGGAGACTGCGAAGGAATGGAAGGATCCTACTCAGCCATGGGAGTGTCACTATAGTCGTTTCTAGTGAAGGAATAGACTCTTGAACAAGAGCAAGAGGGGCATGTTGAGAAGCAGCGGGGAGAGTCAGCTCAAGTGCCTCGGCAGCCCCTCTTCCCATTCACTACTTTGGGAGCAGTCTTGAGCAGTAGGAGACCATAGAGGTCAATACAAAGAGGATTGTCCATGGGAACCTTTCTTCCTGTTGTACCAAATGGGCCGAGGCTCCGTAGGCAAAATAGGAAGCTTTAATGTAGGACACTTGGGCTTTTGCCAATCGGGCACCATAGGATTCTCTTGCAAATGCGAAATGAAATCCGATGACACCTCAGCGAGGTGAGAAGAAGCATCAAGCTAAACAACATAAGAGGAAGGAGGGTCTTGGGACTGCTTCTCTTCTTCCCTCCTACGTGCCTTAGCAACATCACTGTCAGCTTTTACATAAGCCCTATGTGAAACAACATAAGGTGATGAAGTGTATCTCACTTTCAACATCAGGCACCCTTTCTTATAATTTTGATATGTTTAGTGCAGGAGGTTTGTCGTAGGCAAAAGAGGACCAACGGGCACAGGCGAAGAGTAGTCCAAGGAATAGCTACCATGAGCAACCGGCGATTTATCATGAATTACATGCATAGAACCCCCGTGGATAAATTTTAAATATTTATGCATGACCAAGGGTATTGTGTTCATAGCCACTAACCAAGGGATACCCAACTTCACTCTAAAGAGTTCAAACCCAGGGATAATTTCAAACAGGAGCTTCATGGATTTAGGTCTGACCAAGACCGATAAGACAATATTACCCAAAGGGGGCACGGAAAGCCCGTCATGCATGCAGATGGTGCTCATAGGTGCATCGTACCCATCTTTATGTAATAATTTAATCAACATGATATCCTTGGTTATGATTTTACTTGAGGCGTCAGATCAATGAGGATGTCGGCTACAATGTTTTCATTGATTTGCACAGGGATGTAGAGAGGAGATGGTTCCCTATTAAAACCCATCGACAAGTCCTGTGAAGTGAAGGTTATACCAATACCACTGTGCACAAGTTGTGCAGAGGGGATAGGTTGATGGAGGAAGGAGGCCATTACACACACTAGATGATACTCTCACGGAGTCCCTAAAGGCCAAAGGATAAGACAGTGACCCAATTAAGGTTTTGTTATGCAACACCTTCAAAACCTTCCAACTACACCAACTAGGGGTTGTAGGTTGGGTTGTAAGGTAACAGCCTTACAACACTCACACCTACAACACTCGTCTAATATGAGGAAAGAAACTTTCAGTATCGCAAAACAAAACCTAAATGGTTCACATCGTGTTCACCAAAAATATAAGAGAGGGGGACCAACCACATTCAAGGCCCCAGGTCACGAAGAGCCAAGAGTGGAAGGCTGTCCTAACTTACCTCAGCTTAACGGGGTGTTAGGAAATGTGGAACGAGAATGATGAGGACTATAAAGTCCCTAAATCACTCTGCAAACCTAAAACACAGAATGGGGCTAGGCGAGCTGATTTTCGGGTTCAACTCTATGCCTCGAGAAGCTCTCTTCCCAAGGACACAAGCGCGGTTTTGGGATGACAACGCAGAGCATTGGTGTCTCTCAAGTGTGTTGGCGTCTGTATGACTAGTGGACTGAAGAAGCAAGGTCAAATGATAGAAAATGGACTAACAACCTAGCTAACTACTTCCAAAGGGCCAAAACAAGACTATGAAATAGGCAAGATATGTATGAATATGATAAAGCAAATAAACAAGAGTTAGGATGATGAGAATAACCTTACAAAGATACTCGTTCACCAGATAACTCCAAGCCACATGTCCACCTACACATAATGAAGAGGAAAATTGTTGGGTGGCTGTATAGGGGCCTGCCTCAATCAGACCCCCGTTTAGGTGTTTCCACCTCCATGAACAGCCAAGAAAGTGATTAATGGAGAAATAGTATGATAAAGAAAGTAATGAAGCAAAGAACACTAAAACACTACAAATAGTAATGTGTCACTCAACCAAATAATAGAGGAGAGGAGTAGAAAGCTTACCACCTGAACACCAAGAGCACTCAAGGCTAATGGGGGAGAAAATGAGAGGAACTCAAGCCTTTGTTGTAGTGGTGTTATTCCACACTTGCTCTATTGAGTTGATGGAGTGATGTTGTTGCTACTATGGAGTGCAAGAATGCTGCTAGAATGCTTGAAGAGTGTGCTAAAGGATGGAATTGAATGCTAGAAGGATGCAAAGAGCTTGTGAAGAACATTGTTTGAAGGGATGAAATGGAAGAAGGAATAGTGAATTTGAAGGAGATAATGAAGAAAACGGCCATATTCAGGTCGGTTAGTTGAAGGGGGTGTTACAAATCAACCTCCAATGGGAAGTGTAACACCTCTGTAGGCTCCAGACGCAAGAATATTCTAGGGACATAAGTGTGTCGCGTGGACATCTACGCGCCGCACGGGCATCATCGACAGTTATTTCTCTACCGACACACAAAACAACTGCCCAATGGAACGAAGGCAACAAGCTTATGTGGAATTTATCCTTTGAGTTTGGTTTTCTAAAGTGAAGAAGGGAAAAAGGGGAAATTGCATAAGGGATACAAATTCGCTCCTATACAGGGCATTCAATACACCACATTGGTATCTAAAAAAATTCATAGATTCCCTATCCAATATTAATCTCAAGCCTATGTACATCCTTCCTATTGTGTTAGACAACTTGATGTCCACCATTAAAACATCTTCTACATAGGTACATTTTAGTTTCTCATAACCTACTTGTCTCCAAACCTATATTCAACCTTGAGAGTAATCTATTTAGGGATCTGTTTAGAAAGATCCATCTCCACATAAAATTAAGCATAAGTTATGTAGATTTTTTTAGAAACATCCTTAGCCAAATATATGAAATTTCTAAAGGAAACCACAATGGAAACCAAACTAATAGACCACCAATATTATAATGGTAAATAAGGGAGCATAATCTAGATGAGACTAGAATATAAAGAAATGCTTTGGTAGTCAAAGGAAGTAGACCAGGGTTGCATGCATAAAATATTATTCTTTAGATACCATGGTCTTTACCTACAAACATTCTCCCTATCCTTTGTTGAATCACGAGTTCAAGAATGAAAAAAACTTGAGCAAAAGGGTAAATGACAACTTCACCCTTCGAGAATTGTTTCCAAGACCTAGATATCCACTCACATAGGTCTATTTTTTCTACATAAATCTATAAAATTTACATATCAATGGATGATTGAGAAAATATCCCTCACATGCACAAGAATCTTAGAATTTATAATAATTTTTGGAATATAAGAGGCACTTTTGGTAAAGGGAATAGATTCCAAACTCAAGGTATTGAAGGAACTTCCAAAAACTCCATAGTTAGAGGGTGAATGTGTTCTAGAATGAGAGAAGGCCCTATTTATAGAGAAATATCAATTGTCAAAGAGTTAAGGAGAACTAGGAAAAAAAAATCCTTGTCAAAAGTGCTTCCTTTAGATCCAATGCTTGAGGAATCACCCAAACAGTCTTTATAATGAGCCACATTAAAAACCCTAATGCATAATTTGGAGACAAAATATCATTTCTTGCTAGATGAGTAACATTTTTCACTCAATGTTTTATATCTAACCTTTGATGCATACTCAATCTTTTCAAAACCTACATGAATCTATCCACAAAATCTTGTATCACCAAGCCCCACCACATAGGTTGATAGGTTACCATCGATAGACCAAGAATCTGTCAATCCATCATCCATCACTCTCTTGCTAGGGCATGACTCAAAAATATTTGAATAATGGAAAAGGGGATAAGTATTAGAGGGAATCACCCATGTTGAAGATGTATAATGCACAAAAATGATCATGCCCTTCCACATTACACTATGAAGACCCCTAATAGCTTTATCCACCTCCCTAACTAGTTTAAACCTCATAAAATCATATCCTCTAGGGTGTCCATAGTTCTAATTCATAGACATATATACATCAAGAACCTTGTCGTATTAAGCATCAGAAAGATAGAAATCTTGTTGTATTGTAAGCTAGGAAATATTATGAAAAATCAATGAAAATCATCTATATCAATTTACTATTTTTGGTTTTTACAAAAAATCAAGAATTAGTGGAGTCAATGTTGAATTTAAATTTATCTTATTTCATATAATACATATAATATATATAGTAAATATTTCCAATAAAAATATTATTACATGGAGTATTTCGTAAACCAAAAATTATATGAAACACACATTCTCATTTTTCTTTTCTGATTTCCAATTAAATTCATTTATCTACTTTCATACACTCTCCTATTTTTATCATAATCATTCTTACTATAGACACATTTATCGATGCACCCTTTCTTCTATAGTCATAATTTTTACATACATTTTAAATGTGTAACATTTTGTAGTCTTTTCTTTTTAATTCTTAGTGAATAATATTTTTTTAATATAGTAGTTCGCTATATTGATTAGTCCTATCTTTCTTCTTTTGACTCAACTATCTTTTGGATCCACTTTTCATTACCCCATTTCTCCTATTATGTTATTCTTAGTTTTTCAGCCTTCGCATCACTTCTTCCCCCTGCCTTTTTAAGGTTCTTTCTGCAATCCAATCTATCACTCTCCTCTCCCTGATGATAAATCACTAAGTTTGATTTGAAACATTGATTGAAAAATATGCACAATTAAAACCAAAAGTTATCATTCGTATATCTAAACCAAAAATTAAAAGCACATGATAATCTTTAAGGGACCCACAGATATTAAATCAAAACAATAATTTATACATTATTTTGTTTCTATAATTAAAAATACATTGTTCTTTCAAGCTATACAAGCTTAGTTGCATGATGAATAAGAAGTAGATTGAAGGTGTCATTGTGCATGATGTTGTCTCTTATTGTAGATTGTCATAAAGCAAAAGCACAAACAAACCAATATGTGGAAAAACCAACACAAACAAACTACAAATAAACACTAGTTCTTAAAAATTTCATAGCATAACAAGAAAAGAAATGATAAGAAATATAGCTCAATGAGGCATTAGAAAGGGTTGGGCTTAAACAACACACTCTAAGGGTTGACTTGTTTAGGTGGCTCATCAAATCACACACTTCTCCAGTAGGACCTATTTATTAATGTAGTTTAAGATGATCCACCTAAACAAATCGATGCTTAATATTTGTTGTCTAATCCAAACTGAAAAAAAAGTAATCACTTCTGATAACTTCATATTAAAAATGTTATTGTCAATCAATTTAATATGAAAAATCTTACAATTTAAAATGTCCAACAAACATTGTTCAGTGGTAAACCAGAGACCTTCAATTCTTTAACACTATTTCACAGTAAATTAGGAATAAAAAAAACAAACAATGTTCACTAATAAACCAGAAACCTTCAATCTCAGTCACAGAGAAAGAAAATTTCAGAAAATTGTGGAGTCAATGTGAAATGTCCAGCAAACATTGTTCACTAATAAATGAGAGATCTTCATTCTTAACACTACCTTTTAATAGACCAGGAATAAAAACAACCCATAAATCTATATATATATAAAACACTAAAATGTACACAATTTTTACTATAAACTTTGTTATTCTCCTGTAACAAACTCACATTCATAACACTCCCTTCTCACTAAGGCTTTCTGCAACTTTAGCTTCACGAATCTCATCTTGTGGGCGGCTCTTGTACTTGTATCTCCGTGCAATGAATATAAAAGCCAAAAGATTTAGAGCATTCAAAGCAACCAGTAACCAGTAAAAATTATCCAGTCGGCTTGTATTGAGATTATCCAGCAGCCACCTATGACCCATCCTTCCAGTAACACTGTTGGCAACCTGAATAAGAAGACCACTAACAAAGCTCCCGAGGCCGATGGCCGTCAACATGCAGGCGAGGCCAAGGCTCCTCATGCTGTCCGGCACTTGCCCATAGAAGAACTCCTGCAGACCCACCAGTGCAAACGCATCCGCTATCCCCAACGCCACGTTCGGCAGGGCAAGCCAAAAGGCGCTCATGGGAACCACGGCTTGCGGTTTATCCATGAGACCGTGGGCTTGCGCGATTCTCAAGCGCCTCGCTTCCACTAGCGCCGCTATTATCATTCCCACGATTGTAAACACCAATCCTGCCCCGATTCTCTGAAGAATGGTTATGCCTCGTTTCATGCCGGTTATCCTTGCTGCGATTGGGACCAACAGGCGGTCATATGCGCTCACTGCAATCATTGTGCTTATGATTACTACAGCCAGGGTGGAAGCAGGCGGTATATGGAAGTGGGGGCCGAGGGTCCTGTCCATTGTGCTGCTCTGTTTCACGAAGAATGTCCCACCCTGTTGGAGAGTGGTCGAGTATATGATCACTGTGAGCCACACTGGTACCATTCTTCCCAGTTGTTTCACTTCTTCCACTTGTCCGCCTGTGCAGGCCTTCCAGGGATTGTTGCTGCCATGCTCCTCATGTCCTATGCTTGCCTTTTCCAGACAATTGAAGTCGCCTGTGTTGCTATGACCCGGTTTTACCTGCAAATGACGGTTTCTAAAAGCTGCAACTAACACCTGTGCACATGAAATAAGTCAGTATAATCTAGAATCAATTAATTACTTATCTGACTGCAGTTTTTCAACCAAAACCATAAACTAGGTTTCTTAATAAGGCTCCTTTGAATAATACCTGGTGAAGTTAAATGGTTTTGAAAAGTTCATCAAAAGAAAAAGAAGATGGATTTTGAAAAGTTTATCAAAAGGAAAAGAAGATCAAGTTGGTAGTCTTTTGCTTTGGACTTTTGTGCTTATCAGTACTGTTGGTGATCCGAGCTGTTTGATCTCATAGACAATTAAAAACCTTCATTCATTAAGGATCACATCTTGTGAAGTGTAAGATCCTAACATCATAAACTATGAGGTTCAAATTGTGTCCTGAACGAATTGGATGGAATAAATAACCCTCAATCTCAGAGAAAAATAGATAAATTATTCATTATTTTTAAAATAGTTACAGACCTGAGCAATACGAGTGATTGGGCTCCCAGCAGGAATTCTATGTCTGTACTTGGGCGTTCCGCATAAGAAGATGAGAATAGATATCAAATTCGCAGACGCCACGATGCCAAATCCTGCTCCCCAACTCACATTCCCTTGAACATACACTATCACTGTATTGGTCATGAGAATGGCCGACATGAGGCAAAAGTAGTACCAGTTAAAGGAGGAGATCTGTTGCTTGCTTTCCTCTGGATGTTGGTAATCAAACTGGTCTGCTGCAAATGATTGCAGAGATGGCTTCATCGCACCAGACCCAAGAGATATCATATAAAGCGATGTGTACAAAGCCGCCATTTGAGCGCCGGTGGCATGCTTGCTCGTGTTAGGAGGCGGCCTGAGAGAAGGGAGTGATACCGAGACTATCAAGAATGCTAAGCCTGGGAGATACACAAGTGAGGAGATAATGATCATCTTATAACGTCCCAGATAGGCATCACTGAGGAAGCCTCCTATTAGGGGAATAATGGTTGTCACGCCAGACCATATGTTTACTCTCTCTGCAGATGTTGAAACACCCTGGTGCATCACATCTGTTAGGTATGTGAACAGGCTTGCTCCTATTGTGAAGTATGTCAATCTCTCACCCATTTCAACCACTGCATAGTAGACAACACCAAAAAATCAAAATTGATTCTCAATTTACACCTATTACTTGACAAAGGAAAAAAGAGGCATTGCAGTGTAATGTGTGATAAAAAGAAAGCAAAATTAGAGAAACGGGCAAATGGAATATGAAGTATTAATAATTGTAACTCGGGGTGATAGATAAAATGAAGAATTCAATAGGAACTAGTTATATAAAAGGATAGCTTTTATAAGAACGAATTATATAAAATTCTCCATAGTTGATTATTATTATTTAATGTCAATTCTAATATGTTATAAATGTTATTTTGAATATTTCAAAGTAGTTGTAGGTAGTCTACAAGTGGATCTAGAATCTTGATATAGGTAGAAGACCAATCATATAAGATTCAATATTGTAACAGTCAATTTCTTTGTTGTCTTGATGCACCTTTTCATTCTCTAGGGTCCATTTTGTCTAAGCTTTAGTGCCTTTGGAGGTGAAATTTGACCCTATAGGCATATCTATAAGGTCTCTAGCACCCAACCCCAACATTGGTGTTTACATGAGCACCCAAGATTGACATAGGTATTTGCATGAGAACCTAGACTTGACCCAAGTGTCTACACTAGTGTCTAAGGTCATGTGATTTACCCTACATTGACTCTTGGAAGCTCTATATTATATAGGCTTGTTCCTCTAGTCCTACCCAACATTTCTTCTTTAATCATCTTAACTTCACAACTTATCCAAGGGTGTATAAGATCATTATCCTCCTCTCTTTTATGTTTTCTAGTTTACAATTATTATTTTTAACTTATGCATTTAATCTATTTTATGGTAAATTTGAATGTGATTAGTTATTATTGTATGTACTATTGTACTTTGATTTATAATAATATTTTGATAGATTGGTGCAAATAAAGAGTTTTAATTTCCTAGGTACATATTAATAATTAGAGGGTGTCAAAATAAGTGTTTCATATATATTAGTGCAAATATGTATTAATCTCATACATGTACACATGAATACTTAAGGTATGCTGAAATGTATCTTTCAACAATAAATAATATTTAATTACTATTAAATAATAATAAAACTAAAAATAATAATGAGTATGCCTTTAAAACTTTAAAAAAATATAATAGTTTTTAAAATCATGCTACGTAATATTTTAGATGAATGTTAAATTTATATGAATACCAAATTATTATTGATCTCACCACATCATAATATTATAATACTATAAAAAATTATAATAAAAAAAATATAACAATTCAAAGAAAATAAATGTATATATCTAAGTTTAAATTTAAAAAACTATAATAATATTCTAAAAAATATTTTCTATATTTTCTTAAATGAATATTTAAAATGTAAATACCATTATTGTACTATCACTACATTCAAAATACTACTATACTATGCATAAATTTCAATTACTATGATACTATGCATAAATTTCAATTACTATGAAAGTATATAGTAATAAAATTTAAAAAATAACGTGCATGTTATTAAAATTAAAAGAAAAAAACCATAATAATTAAAAATATATATAACATAATTTTTTATATTAAAATATATGGATTCTAAAAATTTAAGTGATAATTTGATGTTTATCACCTTAACATGCTTTATGATTCATTTTATCTATTTCTTAGCCTAAACCCATACCTATTTATTTTTCTAGAATCATATGAAAAAATCACCCATACAATAGAATAAAAATTAACTTCTTTTCATTCCAACTTTAGGTCTTAGAAGCCCTAATTCCCTCTTTCCCTAATTTTACTTTATGCTCAAGTTGAATCCATATGAACACAACAACCTCTTCTTCCTCATTTTTAATCATTAAACATCCACCATACTAAATTTTCCTCTCAAGTAATCACATTAAGTTATAATTCTTAGTCCTCTCACGTTCATTCCTAATAATTTTTAAAATATTTTCTATATTTTCTTAAATGAGTTTTTTTAAATGTAAATATTATCATTATAATATCACTATATTCAATATATCATTATGAACAATTTTCAATCATTTAAAAAATATATAATAATAAAATTTAAGAAATAATGTACATACCATTTAAATTTAAAAGAAAAAACATAATAATCTATTCTAAAAATTTGAAGTGATAATTTTAAAATCAAATTTCCTTAGTGTATAGTTTATAATTGATTATTTCTTTTTTAAATTATATTTTCATTCAATATTTTAATAAATAAATTATTTTCTTCTCAAACATTTGATAAGATTGATTGAATAATGGTTGGAACACAAAACCTTTTAGAATAAAACTTAAACCCTTTGAATATAGAGAAAGGGCTAAGAATTACTTTTTAAACTCCTCCCCTTGCACTTTGCTCTACAAAATTATGGAGATGGAGATTTGGCAAGTGAGTCTTTGGTGTCTGTCTATCGAGAGTTGTCATTAAGTAAAAGATTCATTCACATTGGCTTTGCTCGTTTGAAGGATCCAACTTACCAAATTGACTTGTGGAATTTTATAAAAAAAAAATTGAACTTGCCCTCATGCTTAGAACACCTAAATATGGATTCATGGTCTTTTCTCCCATTTGATACATCTTGTTTTCTTATGAATTGTTCTTTTCTATAATACAATTTAGTCCAACCTATACTACTCAAATTCTAAAATTTCAAAATTACTATTTTGTTTCAATTTTAGAAAGCTAGGAATGGTTTTATCTTTAATTATGAACGTGTTAGTTGTTATTTCTCTCTATCTAGAAAAGTGAGTGTTATCATCTTTGTATTTCTATAAAATTAGACTTAGGTTGAGAAAGTGGCATAATATTTTTCAAAATTTACAAGACCTCCTTAATCATTGAGAGAGTGCCCTATGTTACCATAAGAAGAGCCTTACTTTGATGTTTAGTTTAGGCTACAACACATTTGACTTTGCATTAAAAGCATTACTTTCATAGTAGGAGTTACTTTTCATTTCCTATTGTTCAATTGAGGGGTTGGTTTGTGTTTGTGAAGAGTAAGGTGTTTAGACTTAAGAGCTAAAACTACTATAATGACTCCATCACCAAGATAAGGTACACCCAATCATATAAGATTTACAAAAAGATGTAAAAAAATTATCCTTTATATAAAATCCAATTATTAATAGATACAATAATTCTCCTCCACCACTTCTTTAATACTCATATTTATACATAATATCTATATTAAATTAGTAAACTATTAATCCCTGTTATTTTGATAGAACTGATACGTAAGTTAATAGACCTCATACCTCATATGTACACTAGACAACAACCTTTTAATTGTCACAAAATTTTAAAATTTAATATGAATATCTTAAAAGCCTTTCCGATAAGATGCCACTTTCCGGGGTCAAATCTGGTAAACAACCTTGCTGTTGATTTCTCTTTAGGCAGAACTACATGGATGCTCTGTCACTGTCAGAATATTTAGGACAAAACAGGTTTGGATTGTTAGCTCCTTATGTGATTTTGAGGTATTGCACGTGGCCGTGCTTATTAAAAAATGTATGGTAAAAATAAAACAAATGAAACTCCTGTTGCTCAATCTCAAAACCATTATTTAATATTGAAGAAAGATTAGGGTTATAGGTGTCAGATTTACAAATATATCATACAATTATCACTGGAAACAAGGTTGTAGGCAGTCTCAATGAGACTGGAAGCCAGGTCTGTAAGCCACTATATCATATATATATATATACTCTGTAATGTCTCCTATCACAGCAGTATCACCTCATTACAACATAAATTGTTGGGCTTTTCATTTTCAAATCCTTGCAAACCTAAGAGTTATCAGCTTTCATGCTGGAACCACACAACAGTTATATTGCAACATACAGTAACCCTTTCACATTTTAACTACTATCTACTATATATTGATCTTTCGGATTTCTTGATGTATGGGATAAATCGAATGATTGGGATCCTCCTCATCCCTTCTCTGCTACTGTTCTCACCACCTAGTGATCTTGTTTATATTTTTATAAGTCAGATCTTGATTCTGTATGGATTTTAAGAATGCAATTTTTCCTACCCATCTTTTTTTTTAATATATGTAACATTATTTTATATTTTATAAATGATAATATAAACATTTTTTCATCAAAATAAATAATCCATTGCACTTTTAATACTCAATAAAATGAAACTGAAACTTTCTCGATAAAACTTATTATAAAATATCAATAAACTAATTATAACTGTTTATCACAAGAAATATCATTTGTCATAAGAGAATAATGCTGGAACAACTGTAAGAACCAATTCAAATCTTATTTGTTAATATGCCAGTAAACATAAAAATAAGTAGAGATGTATAACAGACTCAACATCGATAATCTGAATATGCCATCTGCATGACACGAACTTGATTTGATTTAAATGAAAAGTAAACTGCATAGACATGTAAGATGCAGGAGAAAACATTCTCTGTTCTTCATGGGTTTTCTCAGTGTTATATGAGATATTGAGAAAGGAAAGAAAAGAGTACCCATAATGAAGAAGGCAGCAGCCCAGCGTCCAGTTGCAGAATAGGAAACAGGGCCTCCCTTGAGGTCTACTGATCCATCTTTTACCCACTCCTCCTCATCATGTTCAATATCAAGCCCAGCTTCCATACCCATCTGTTTTCTTTCCCCCTTTTTACTCTATTAAAGATAGAGTAAGATACTTTTACACTTTCCCCCTTTTAAATCTAAGATGTAGTTTCACTTGTATTTTGTCTAAATTATATAAGCTAAACAACAAGGATGGATACCAGAGGCTGCACAATTTTAGCAGTCAAACTCCAACAGAATAGGTTGAGAGGTTGCTATCATTTGGCACTGCTTTGAATACACTTTTTGCTTGTATTTTAACTATCATCTGGACGAAGTGGGGACAACCACGATATAAAAGTCAGACACCAAAAAGAGGTCTGAGCAGTTGTTAGAACAGTTGTTAGATCGCTATATCCAATTATTGTTTTTTTGTCAGATTTCACTATTGAAAACATCTCACTTTTCTTGTTGTAATGGAATGTCACCTTAAACATACATAATTATGCTATAGTAAACAATTAAAACAATAATAAAATCTTAGGGAATACATATAAAGTTGAATTAAAATTTTAGACAAATTAAATCTGATATTTAGTTAAAATTTGGATAGAGAAATATGTTGTTGAATATGATAGAAATAAATTTATTAATATATTTGTGAAACTAATTTTTACATTTTGGAAGGGAAGCTAGTGATGATCTTGAATATGCTCATGAAAATGTATTGGTAGAGAATTGACAACTATTGCAAACATGTTGTAGCTCACTATACATATGTCTAAAGTGTGGTGGTGTTGAGAGGTTCCATTTCGGAACTTGCTAAGAAATAATTTATCCTCATCTAATCAAGCCAAGCTAGGAAGATTGACTTACTAATAGTGAATCAACACTGAAGACAATAGGCATGAATGTAATATGCCTAGGATGATGACAAAAGAATATGATACAATTAGGATGCTCTCATATGAATACCCTTCTAGGGTTTTTTGAATGATTTGAAATGGATAAGGAGTGTCGTTAAATACAACATAGCACACAAATCCACATACCCATACTCTAATTCTGCTCACAATGACTAGTAGGAAGAAGTTAACAAGGTTTAACTTCAGGTTAAAGACTTAAAAGTTTGTGGTTTAATTTTTTGTGGAAATTACTAGAGTCAATTTTATACTTCTAGATCTAAACCAAGTTGGAAAAAGGGAGATATAAGAATTGGAATTGTTTCTTAAGGATGAGTGATGATGGGTATAGGTTGGGATAAGATCACAATCTACTTGTTATTATATAAAAGACACTTTGATTGAAGTGAGCCCAAAACATAGAGAAAAGGGCATGGGTATGCAATTTTCAATATTACAATTCCTCTCTACTTGGTTGTGCATGCAAAATTCTATGAGGATGCATGTGTCAAGGTAAAACAAGCTCAAACAACATGAAACATAGATATTTCAAACACTCAAAGAATATGGACATTGGGAAATATTTTTTATATTCTCCTCACAATGATTTCACCATCTAAAACTTACAAAATAAAAAAAATCATGCAATGAATAGCATTTGTAACACATGTAAAATAAGAAATAACTATAGGATGAGTATGAGATCATAATAGGCCAAAAAATAACTCTAAGTGATAATGAAAATGCTAAGAAATAATAAAAGTAAAAAGAGGAAGGTGTGAGATCATTTCCATTGTTTGGCCCATAATTATATCACACACACTCTACAACTCACTCAAAAATCATCTTAAAAAATAATGAAAGTAAAAAGAAGAAGATAGGAGATTTTGTCCAAGAAGAAAGTGGTAAAGCTTTGATTAAGTGGAAGAGTGTTAGGACTCTAATTAAGTGAAAAAGTATACCAACATAGAAATATTAATAAATATCCCCTCAACATGAGAATTATTATAATCTTGTCATTACAAAACATAATTCACAAATGAACATTAATGACATATATGCCCCATTTTTAATTGGGTGTATATAAAGGACACGCGGAGAAAAAAGTATGATTCTGATAAAATATGTAAAAGTGGTAAGCCATATTATCATGTGATAAGCATGTATGAGCATATATAAGATAGGATTGTGAAATTATATATGTATGGAAAACAAAACATCCCAAATTGTTAATCAATGATGGTAAATAATAAATGATGACAACCACATATGCTAGATAAGGATAATGTAACATTCCCCTTGCTCAACTCAGTAATTTTCCTATGTTTTACCACAAGTGAATTTGAACTAATTGCCTAACCCATAGTGATAAAAATTTTCTTTTCAAAACAAGATAATATGCACATATGATAGCAATAAATTATCCTTCTCATTTCATTCAACAAAATGTACAATATTTCCAAAATAATGATTTCATAATCTAGATACAAAATACATTTTCCATATTTCAAATAAATAGATACAAGATACATACATAGCTCATTTGAGCTTCATTGGCACTAGAAATACAAATCATCCAAGAAATCCCCTTTCAAACCTTGGCTCGCCGACTAAGAGGAGAAGCATCACTCAAGTGCTTTTCTACCATCCATAAACTAAATGTGGTCCCCTGCACATCTACCACATATGGTAAGATGGCCCTACCCTTCGACGAAGAGCTTTGGTCTAGAAACCTCAAAATACTAGCAAATCTTAAGTTGGTGTTGTGTCCTACATAACTAGAACTTTACCATACAACTTATCTATATTCTACGTGTATGAAAATATTGGACTAGCACGCTCTAAGGTAACACAATGAACTAATAGTGTACAACCGATGGAAAATTACACCACTTTGGCCAAACTATTCATCAACCCTAACTCGAAATGGATGTCACACACTCATCCACCATTCTAGCTCAATTTTTTAGAACCATTCATATTCTATGCATAGGAAATTCCTTCCATTGGATAATCTTTAACCCCAAGAACAACCTATATACACTTAGTTCAGTATTACTCTTCTATAGTTTAAACATGTGTTTACATAACCCACCAATCCAAATCTAGCTTAGCTATATAAAATCTATTCTATTGAATTACTTAGTACTAAATATATATACACCCACTCCTTAATATGGAGTATGTACAAACACTCAAGCAATAGAGAATCCAAACTATAAACGAGTGACTTCAATTTCATATAGGTTGAAAACAATCTTTCCCTACATACATTACGTTTTTCAAACAAAACAAGAAATTCACAACATCATTCTAAATTCAATCAAAGCATAAAATATTAATATTTAGCATTCTTGTAATTATAAGCTCCTGTAAATAAATATTTTGGCAAACCAAAATTCTTTATGCTTCTTCTAGGGTTTTTCACCTAAAAGGAGATAAGATTAGACCTGCCAAAATGCAATGTTCACATTCAAGGATTGATGTGATGTGGGTGCAATATTCCTAGATGAGATAAACTAAATGCAAAGAACTGATTAAAATAGATCAGTAATTGAATGTAAACTAGGAAATGTAAAGTGCTAGAAAACACAGTGTTGGATGCAAACATGCACAAATGAAAACATAATTGAATGAAACTAAATGGGGTGCACCTAGAAACTGAAAGTAGATTTGGGAAGGTTCTAGAATGCTACAGAATTCAATGTTGATGCCCACTAGTACTCATTCTCCACAAATGGCGAATTAGTCATGTTTCTAGTAAAATCTGTCAGAACATATTTCAGGATGACGGGAACACAGAACTTCAAGAAACTCTTTTTCAAGCCTAGTAGTGGGACTCATTCTCCATAGATGGTGAATCAGTCCACCTAAAAAATTTTGAAAATTCAAAGATCAACTCTGTGGGTCCTAGTATGCACTTATCCGCTTGTCAGGTTGTTGGATCTAAATCTACAGAAAATGGGCTTAAAAAGGTCTTCAAGCTCCAATTAGGGTTATGTTGACTATGATGACTTAGATGACTTATTGACCACTTTTCAACACCTTTCTTCTCGACAAATCTTCCTACAAGACCTGCAAACACACATGCAAAGAGGGAAAAATGATTAAGGGTTAGAGTATAGGGGTTTTCCTTGGTCAAACCCCACTTTGGTAATCAAACCCTTGATAATGAAATGAAATAAGAAAGGAATGATGAAAAAATAACATGCAAATTCCATAGACTCACCAAACCCTTGTTGTTTAAAATTTAAAGATATGTCAATGGTTGCTCCAAGATGCTTGATAATTGTTTGATTAAGTGATGATATGACAGCTTAAGTGAATGCTTAGATGGATTGAATGCAAGAATGAATATTTGAATGAATGGGGGTTAAAATGAATAGAAAATCATGTATTTATACAATTATGCCCTAATTTCCTATAAATACATCACAGGCTGACCTTAGGTCTTTAGGAATAAAAACCCGCCAGTAATTTGAATTTATTTCAATTTTTGTGCCAAGAGGGACTCATTCGCCACCCTAGGCAAATGGGTCCCACTCAAGGCATATGAGTGGGTGTTGGAAATTATATTGTGTTAAATAATGTTTGTCGGGTTTACATTCAAAAATACACTTAATTAAGGCTTGTAAATGCATAAAGGGGCCAAATAAAGCATAAGAATGGTGTATTTGGTGATGACAAGTCTAGAAAAGCATGAAATTTTGTTAAGACTTTACAAAACTTTAAAATAAGAATTGGTAAGTGATAAAAAGAGGATATGTAGGTGAATTATAATAAGAAGAGTCTAGAAAATTGTGAAAATGTATCACAACACCTTTACAAGACATCATAAAGTCTTACAGATTCATAAAGATTCAAGACAAAATGTGAATGTGTGGGCCACATTGCAAAATTAAATCAAGGAAAAATCAAGCCAAATAAGCACAAGGAGGGGAAAAACTAGAAAAACTAAAAGGGTTACTTTTTTTGTGTCCATAGTTAGCCCCCACTAAATAGTGAGAGGATGAACTTGCTTCAAACTCACTCTAAAGTAGAGAAATGCATCTCAGGAGGGGTCTGAATGTACTAATTCTTGGTAAGTTGAGATCCAACAACAATCAAGAGGGATGATCAAGCCCCCAGGATCAAGATCCCATGGAAAATCAATCATAAGCACAAAGGAACACACATGAAAGTGATGAAAAAGAATGAAGGAAAGTCGGATCAAGCTTTGATCATCTATCCAGCTCGTTGTGGATTAGATCTAGGCTGTTTATTTAGAACAATAAATGTGTACTCACTCTAGGGCAATGGAACTCATGGTTTTCTGTCAGGTGAGAAGGCCCGAATACACTCACTCTAAGGCCACAGAACTTCTGGTTTTCCATGGGGTGAGAAGGCCCGAAAGGTGAGAAACATGCATTCATGGTTGGTATGCACTCACACACAAGCAAGTGGGTATGGGGAAAATTTATGCCTCAGAATGGGATTTCCCACTCAACCATATCAAAGTTATACCTCTTGATAACTTTAATAAGGTGCCACAAAGGACAATTTCATTTTGTGCTTCATGAGACAAGAAGAGCTTTGTATGCTTAGAACTCATGAACAAATGTGATGGAAACACAGGCATGCAAGCTGTGTTATGCAAGGTGGCCATGTAAACGAAAAATGAAAAAGAAATGTTCAAATGATTCTTGCTTAGTTCATGTGAGGTCTTAACTTAGGAAACATTGTGTCTAATGTCTCCAAGAGAGGACCAATCAAAGAATAGAATATCCGCAACTTAGGGGATGTAGTGTGTCGCATCAAGACACTAAGAGGAATGTAATATGATAAGATAGATCATGATTATGAAGGACATCACACCCAATGTCATCCACAAAGTGACAAACACATCATATGAAGTGACAAGACTGCACTAAGAACCAAAAAGAAAAATTCAAATGAATAATGCCAATGTATGCCCCCACTTTAAAGGAATTGCTACACACCGTTCTATGAGCAATTACTTTAAAGTAGCAAATGAAAAATTAAAAAAGAAACAAGACATGAGAGCCAACTTGGAAAGCCCCTATGCCAAGTCATATGTTTCTGAGTAAGGCTATGTCATGTAAAGGAAAAGGAACAAAAGAAAAAGGGGTTGCCCCAAAAAGGAACACACCAAACACATAAGGGATCTATGGATTCAAGGTCAATATGTTCACTGCTGCAATTTTTTGATTAAAGAGCTCAGAACTGTCATCATTCCCCAAATACATAGAACTGGAAGAATGGCACAAAGAGAGGGAAAACAAAAGAAAAAGAAAATCCATTTTGGATCAACATGGAAGAGACATAGGGTGTCTCAACGTTTTACATCATCCCCAAAAGGAAAACACAAGCCAAAATAAAATAAAAATAAAAATGATATTGGGTTAGCATGAGAGATATATTGTGTTTTCAATGCCTTGAGGCATCCCCAAAAGGAAAACACAAAACAAAAGTGAAAAAAAAATTAAAAGGACCGATTGGGTCAACATGGAAGAGAGATAAGGGTGTCTCAACGATTTACGTCATCCACAAAATGAAAACACAAAACAAAAGAGAAAAAAGAAAAGTAAAAGGACTGGTTGGGTCAACATGGAAGAGGCATAAGGGCAGCTCAATGCTTTGCATCATCCCCAAAAGGAAAACACAAAACAAAGGAAAAGGAAAAAGTGATGTACGACATAGAGAAGAATGAAGGTACAAATAGAAGAATGTCACAAAGAGAGAAGAACATCAAACATCACAACATACGGGAACATGATACATACATATAGGACACAAAGGAAAAATGTAAAAGGTTAGCAAGGAAAATGCTTGAGTCAACCATCAAGCAAGACATCCACCTCCCATTATCAGTCAGGATAAGTGGAAGGTGAAAAACATAGCTAGGGAACAACGAAAAATGCATTACTAGTACAAGGCTATCAACTTCTTGCCCCCATTGAGTGCAATGAAAGAATGAGCCGAGATAGGTGGTGGGAAAGATCATGAAATAGTGAGAATGGAAGATTTTACAACTATTACATGATAAGGTCGGTGGTAGGGTACTATGGGATGATAGGATAACAGTCGGTGTCATCGAAGTGGTACTTACTCAGTATTTCCTTCAATGTTCGACACTCATCGGTTTGGTGTCCAAGAAAATGATGGTATTTTAATAAAGTATATTGGAATCTTTGGGACAAATTACTAACTTATTCATAGGTGGTAATAGGATGAGAACTCTATTTAAAAGAATTTGGAGTTTCCTTTCACATTCAGGTGGTCAATGGAGAGAAAACTTTAGTTTTTTCAATTTGTAAAGTCATTTGTGTTTACTAGATTCACCTTTTTCATGGATTGAAGGAGGAAGAGGACCCACGGGGATCCTAGCATCCTTGTCATTGGAATCATGTAAGGTTTGTTTGCATGGAAGGAGAATAGTCAAGTCAGGAGGGGAATCAATGATCACCGTGCCATCATCTCGAAGTCTCCAATATTCAAAAGGAGGCTTGTTGTCATGAGGAGAATCTTGATATCCTAACCCTATTGTGTTTTCTTCTATTGGTCTTTGTTCTAAAAGTTGATTAATTTCATGTTCAGTTGTTGTGTCACAACCTTGTTTTCTTAAGATTGTAAAACCTTTTCCATAAGTTTCTTCAAGGTTGATTGGTGTGTTGGTAACTTTGTTATCATATAATGGTTGAGGAGTTGCTTTTTTAGAGGAACTAGGTCCACCTATTGGAGGGAACTTAGGTCCATTGTCTATTTCAGGATGTAGGTAACCAAATGTATCAGGAGGTGATACAGTAGGAAGGTCTGATTGTTTCATGGACAGATAAAAGGATGCATTGGCTTCAAGGTTGTCAAGGCATTTGTTTAAGAACTTATTCATGCTATCATCATCTTCTCCAATAACGTCAACAGCATGAGGACATTCATGAGGAGTTGAAGGAGCATGAGGAAGCTCAAGGTAATTAGGATTAGTTCCAAAGGCACAATTTGGCATGTCTACTAAAGATTTTAATGACATCCAAAACTTATTAAAGCAAAAAGCCATGATGACTATGAATGAAAGTAAACTAAGATGTAAGAAAAAGACAAAAACAACAAATCTAGAAAATATGACAGAATGTTATAATACAAAACTGTAATGTAGAAAATGCCCATAAAATGCCAAAAAATGTTGTTCAAAATGTGCAACTAGACTGATTCGCCTAGGGTGGCGAATGAGTCCAGGGATGAGTTTTTTTGAGTTTTTTTGAGTTTTTTCATAAATTTGAAATGCAATTTGATGTGTTTTAGATTATTTTATGCAAAATTATGATGCAGATGTAGAAATGTAGTGTTTTTAAATGATTTGAAATGCAAAAATGAAATCCATATGATGTCTTCACTAATGCAATTTTTGAAACCCTGGGATGCAAAACAATGCAAAAGCTAATGCACTGTTGATGCAAGCTAAACCTAGGATGAAAATGCACTTGAAATCATAAGTAAAAATGCTCCAATGTCAGGTTCACCAAAATGTAAACAAATATTTTGGCAAACCAAAATGCTTTATGCTCCTTCTAGGGTTTTTCACCTAAAAGGAGATAAGATTAGGTGCCAAAATGCAATGTTCACATTCAAGGATTGACGTGATGTGTGTGAAATGTGCCTAGATGAGATAAAATAAATGCAAAGAACTAATTAAAATAGATCACCAATTGAATGTAAACTAGGAAACACAAAGTGCTGGAAAACATAGTGTTGTATGCAAACATGAACTAGAAACATGCACAAATGAAAACAAAATTGAATGAAATTGAATGGGGTGAACTTGGAAATTGAAAGTAGATCTCAGAAGATTCTGGAATGTGACATAATTCAATGTTGATGCCCACTAGGAATCATTTTCCACAGATGGCGAATCAATCCTGTTTCTAGTAAAATCTATCAAAATAGGTTCCGAGATGTCGAGAACACAAAAATTCAAGAAACTCTTTTTCCATCCTGGCACTGGGACTCATTCACCATAGATGATGAATTATTCCACCTACAAATTTCTAAAAATTCAAACGTCAACTCTATGGGTCCTGGTCTACACTTTTCTACTTGTCAGGTTGCCAAATCTAAATCTACATAAAACGGGCTAAAAAAGGTCTTCAAGCTCCAATTAGGGTTATGTTGACTATGATTACTTATTGACCACTTTTCAACACCTTTCTCCACAAAAAATCTGCCTACAAGACCTACAAACACACATGCAAAGAGGGAAAATTAGTTAAGGGTTAGAGTATAAGGGTTTGCCTTGGTCAAACCCCACTTTAGTAATCAAACCCTTGTTGTTGAAATCTGAAGATATGTCAATGGCTGCTCCAAGATGCTTGATAATTGCTTGATTGAGTGATGTTATGATGCTTAAGTGAATGCTTAGATAGACTGAATGCAAGAATGAATATTTGAATGGATGGGGGTTAAAATGAATAGAAAATCATGTATTTATACACAATTATATGATGCTCAAGTGAATGCTTAGATGGATTGAATGAAAGAATGAATATTTGAATGGATGGGGGTTAAAATGAATAGAAAATCATGTATCTATACACAATTATGCCCTAATTTCCCGAAAATACATCACAGGCCGACCTTAGGTCTTTAGGAATAAAAACCTGCCAGTAATTTGAATTTAGTTTGATTTTTGTGCCAAGAGGGACTCATTTGCCACCTTGGGTGAATGGGTCCCACTCAAGGCATATGAGTGGGTGTCAAAAATTATATTGTATTAAATAATGTTTGTTGGGTTTACATTCAAAAATACACTTAATTAAGGCCTATAAGTGCATAAAGGGGCCAAATAAAGCATAAGAACGGTGTATTTGTTGATACAAATCTAGAAAAGTGTGAAATTTTGTTACAACACTTTAAAATAAGACTTGGTAAGTGATAAAAAGAGGGTATGTACATGAATTATAATAAGAAGAGTCTAGAAAAGTGTGAAAAAGTATCAATACACTTCACAACACCTTTACAAGACATCATAAATTCTTAGAGATTCATAAAGATTCAAGACCTAATGTGAATGTGTGGGCCACATTGCAACATTAAATCAAGGAAAAATCAAGCCAAATAAGCACAGGGAGGGACGAAACCAGAAAAAGTAAAAGGGTTACTTTTTCCATGTCCACAGCTCCAAATTGATCTAATTGGTTTCTAATCCTAGCCTCCTCAAATTAGCTTGTAGCTTGGAAACAATCACTACCACTCTTTCCAAATACCCTCACAAAAAATCTCAATTAAACTCTTGTAAAACCACTCTCTAACTCTCACAAAACTTAGAAGAATAGAGTAACTCTCACAAAATAACTACAAAATGTAGATATACGTCCCTTTGAGGTAAATAATGCCTCTATTTATACACAAAAATCAACATCTACATGCTAGAAACAAATCGACACTTCTCAGCTCATTGACTCGACTCAACATAGTAAATTAAAGGTGGCAGATTTCTAACTTAATACTCAACAAAATGGCATAACAAGTCACTCCTTTCATGGACAATAAGAAAACTACTTAGAAATGCAAGGAAAATAACTGCATAGGTTGACTCTATCCATGCTAGCTTCTACTTGACTTATTCTCGAATTCAATTTGGTTTTCATCACTAGATAGAGCTCATAAAACAAACTTCTAAAGCAATGCAGTAATTCATAATTTGGTGTCGATATAAACTTCCTACGTGTTATTTGGTGTTTATAGATAAAATACCAAGTCAAAGCTTTAAAATGTGTTTCAAATTGCCTTCAATACTCTTGACTATGTCTTATAACTATTTCCATGTGCCTTTTAATTTGTTGTGTTCCCTTTGTAAAGCATGGTAATCTTTGTTTAAAAAATTTAGTGTAGCCTTTAGTGTGCGCTACTCACCAATGTTGCACTTTTCACTATTAAAGATATGCGCTACATATTATACCATGTATAGTATACACTTTTCATTTAAAACATTCAGTGCTTAATATATATATAACTTAACATGTTATTATATATATGTATATATACGTACATATATTTATTTATATATATATGTATATCAACTCATACATTATAAATATACATCATTCGATATTCAAATTAAGCATAAACTTATATTCATTTATTATCCAAATTAATATCACACATGTATATATATACATATATACTTATGTATATTTACATATATATTAATATACTTGTATGGACATTTCCAACATTTCATTACATACACGTATATCAATATATATATATATATATATATATTCATTGTATATATATATATATATATATATATATATATATATATATATATATATATATATATAATTACCTTCAAACAGGGTATGTGTAGGATCATGATAGGCCAAGAAGTGGCGATATGATGGGTATGTGTAGGGTATGTGGTTGATGACTTTTTTACCAAAATTGATGAAATGAAAGGGATTTTAAAGGAGATTCAGGCCTTCCACCAATATAAATTATTATTCTTTACTTTGAATTTAATAAATAATTATTATTTTGTTTTCCTATTTGAATTACGACTAAAATTAATTGATTGATAAGTGATTGAAAAACATCTATAGCTTTCAAATGGTATCACATTTTTTGAATCCAAAACATGCATCACATTTTATGCTTAGCATACTATAGGATTAAAAAAAATGAATTTCATGAATTTTTGACCAAGTTAAGGTGGTCGACATACAAGTTTTTATAATTTTTAAAAGTTGTAATAAAAAATTCATAATTAATTATTTACTTGGAAAAAATTACAAAAAAATATGCATCACATCCAGACATGAGACCTCTACTTATATCTAAAATCCTATAAAAAAAATTATCATTTTATTGTGGTTAGGGTGGTTAGAAACACCTACTTATTTTTTCCCTGAAATTTAAGTACTACTGCATTGAAATTTCAAATTTTCACCAAATAGTTTTTTTTTAAATAAACCTAGTAGTTAGAAACTACATTCAATTTGATATAGATTCTATTCTTACATATTTTTGAAATAATATAGATAACTTATTCAAATTTTACGTCAAGTTTCCTAACTATGATTTTTCTAAATTTTTCGCCACTTAAGGGCCTATTTTTTCCATGATGATCATGCACATACCCAACATACACAATAGAAATAACATTGATTGACATATATACACTAAATATATATACATATATATACATGTCATTTTTTCCATTTGATGTTCCCATGCATATGGGTAATTTTTCCATAACCATGCATAGATATGTCTATCTATGTATACTTATGTACGTCTTTACTCATGTGTGAGTACATCGTAGACATGTGTATATGTATGTATATATCCTATGTATATATCTCATCAATTATACTCTTAACAAAGTAATCACAAATACAAAGGAACTCAAACACTTAATTCAAGCATGATCTCACAATAAAAAGAAAAAACCTCTCCTAAACAACCAAACCAAGGTATCTTACATTTTTCCCATATCTATTGACTTGACTTGACCAATCTAAAAGTGAGTGTGTATAAGGTCAATTAGGCTCATTAAGGGTTACTATACCAAAACTCTTCTCATGAGTGATACTTCCCCTCCCTTCCGGAGACGTGAACCTATACCTACAAACAACTTAGCACATTTACAAAGGTAGTCAATTGATCACAAAACAATCATGTTTGCATTATATATATTCTATAGTCAGAATTAAGACATATATATCACATCAATTTGAATCAGCCATTTATTAATTATATTTCCAATGATTCATACAAATAAAGTACATTCACAAATTTATTTCCATCAAAGTTACAAACACACACACACGCATATGCAAGTATTTCATCTACCTTGGTAAAAGTAACTAGGTAAATACACAACGAGATGTAAAATATATCCACCCTTGTGAATCATCATCCCCAATGATATTATGTAGAAAACATAGATATAAAGCCTAAAAAACATCACAAAAATATTATTTTCAAGATCTCCCAAAATCATGTAAAACATGTCAAAACTTTTGCTCAATTTCAACATAGTCTTCCCAAGTAGTAGAATCTTTTGGGTACTAGTCCCACTGGACTTTGCACTGTAAAACCTCTCTATTACGTAAGTGAAGCTTACATGTTTCCAACACCTTAATAGGTTCAATTGTTACTACTCATGGGTCCTATACTTGTAAAGCATTCCAATCAATGACGTGATTATCACCTGGTATATAATTCTTTAGGTATGAGACATGAAAGACATTATGCATCTGGGAAAGAGTTGGTAGCAACGCTATTCAATAAGCAACAGGGTTTACTTCCTCTAGAATGTCAAATGGACCTACGTATTGCTAAGCTAGTTTGGATAAATTTCCAAACTTGATGGAACTCTTTTGAGGTTTTACTCTCAACAACACCTTCTCCCCTACTTCAAATTTTCTAGGTACTCTTTTAGAATCTGCATAGCTTTGCTTCCTATCATTGGCTTCAACTAGCCTTTTCTTAATAATTCCAACTTTCTCTTCCATTTCTAACATCTCTAGTCCAAGAATTACCCTATCCTCTAGATTATCCCATATTATACTTGAGCTTGACATTTTCTACCATACGATGCTTCAAAAGGAGCCATATTAATCACAGAATGATAGGAATTGTTATACACAAACTCCATTAAAGGAAGGCAATATTCCCACTTTTATTTCCAATCCATGCAATATGTTCTCAGTAGATATTCTAATACTTGATTCACCCTTTTATTTTTCCCATCCATCTCTGGATGATATGCAGAACTTATATTCAATTGAGTTCCAACTAAGGAAAACAAAGTTTACCATAACCTATATGTCACACAAGCATCCCTATCTGAAATAATATTTTCATGAATCCCATGTAATCTAAACACCTCTTGAACAAATTTTCAAGCTATGACCGGAGCTCCATCCATTAAATTTCTAGGAAAAAAATACACTACTTTGGTAAGTTTTTCCACTACCACCAAAATGGCATTGTTCTTATTTATCGACATAGGAAGACCCTACACAAAGTCCATACTGATGACTTGCCACTTCCTCTTAGGAACATCATGAGGATACAAAAGACCTACTGGGTGATGATGTTCAACTTTCACCCTTTGACACTCTAAGAATTTTGCAACAAATCTAGCAGTGTCTCCTTTCATCCCTTTCCAAAAATATAATGGCTTCACATCAGCTAACATCTTAGTCACACCTAATGTATGGAATAAGGTGCTTCATGCACTTCTTTCCATACTAGATTTCTCAACTTTTCAGAATTAGGCACATAAATTCTTCCTTTAAACCTTAACAATCCACTAGGTTCAAATGAAATCCTTCGTACCTTACATCTTGTGGATTATCCATGAGTTCTTGCTTAACTTGCTCATAGTACTTTTCACCCTTGGATTTTTGCAATACTTGACCCTTAAAGTCGGTTTGAATGGATACCAATGAGGTGATGTGTCTTCTATGACGTAGGGCATCAAAAACCCAATTCTATTTTCCCTTGATGTAATTGATATTAAAGTCATAATCATATATCAACTCTAACCATCTCTATTTCCATGCATTCAGATTGGGTTGGGTAAAAAAAATACTTAAGACCATGTTGATCAGTCTTTAGTTCAAATGGCTTCCCAAGCAAATAATGTCTCCACATTTGCAATGCATGAACAACTGTTGCGAACTCCAAATCATGTGATACATAGTTTTCCTCATAGGGCTTCAACTTTCTTGATTCATAAGCTATGACCTACCCTTCTTGCATCATCACTCCACCTATCCCTTCACCTGACGCATCCATGATGATAGTGAAGTTACCCTCTGGGTCTGGTACTTTCAATATCAAAGGCGTAGTCAAATTCTCCTTAAGTAGATCAAACATCGCTTGACATTTTTCAATCCACTCAAACTTCTTTCCTTTCCTTTGCAATGAAGTAATAGGAAAAGTTATCCTAAAAAAAATTGCAACAAATTTTTGATAGTAGCTAGCCAAATACATGAAACTGGTAACTTTTAGTACGTTCTTAAGTACTATCCATTTTAGCACCTCTTTTATTTTAGCTAGATCCATTGAAATTCCCTTAGTTAAAATTATGTGACCTAGATACTGCATCTTCTTCTGAAAGAAAGTACACTTAGAGAGTTTTCCATATAGCTTATGTTCTCTTAACTGTTACAAAACTATCTCTAAATTTTTGCAATGCTCCTCTTCATCCTTAGAATAAATTAAGATATCATCCAAGAATACTAAAACAAACCTATCCAAACAATCCTTAAAAATAGTATTCATCAGGTTCATAAATGTTGTAGGTGCATTAGTAAGTCTAAAAGGTAAGACTGTAAACTCATAATCCCCATATTTAGTTCTAAAGGTTGTCTTCAATATGTCTTCATCTTTGATTCTCAGTTGATGGTAACTTGATCGTAAATCAATCTTTGAAAACACAACTGCTCCTTGCATCTAATTGAATAGATCATCGATACATGGAAACGAGTACTTATTATTTATCGTAGCTTTGTTAAGCATCCGATAATCAATACATACACACAATATTCCATCCTTATTCTTTATGAAGATCACTGGCACTCCCCAGGGTGAAACACTAGGTCTTATCAACCCCTTAGATAATAACTCCTCCAACTATGCCTTGAGTTCCATTAATTCTATAATAGTCATTTTATAGGGAACCTTGGATATAGGTTCAAATCTTTGTACAATGTCAATAGAGAAATTGAATACCCTCTTGGGAGGTATTCCAGATAACTCATCTAGAAATACATTCATAAATTTTCATAAAATGGAATATTTCTCCATATTTGTTTCTCCAGATTCCACCATTTCTCCTTCTTCAATCTCTAGATAATCTTGTGGTTCAAAATCCATGACATTATCTTAAGGAGTGACTTCCTTGAGTTCTTCTATTTTGACTACAAATAGTTGGCAACCTTTTTTTTTCACCTCGAGAATTTGCATGGCAGAAATCTAGCGTAACTTAATCTCTCTTGGTGTTCCTTGTAATGTCACCCAATTTCCTAGATCATCTAGAAACTCTACTACCTTGGAATGACAATATACTTTGGCTATATGTTTCCATATCCAATTCATTTCTAGAATGACATCATAAGATCCTAGGGGTGTAACATACAAGTTTACTTCAATTGAGAAACTAGGAAGTTCTACCCTGGCTTCAAAAAAGCATTTCTCTTGTTTGGTTTGCATGCTCAACAACCCAAGACTTTTCCATAAATCCAACTTTTTCTAGATATTTAATTAGCTACTCTAGGTGAAACAAAAATTTCTATTGCTCTAGTATCAATAAGTACAGATATAGGTATACCAAAAAAAATGCCTAGAGTTTCCACTGGTGTGACCTAATATTCAACTTGTTGATTGTCCAAGGCTACATGTCCATCTTCTCCTGGAATGCAGTTCGCTGTTGAGGAAGAGAATTTTTGTTCACTTGAGATCCTAAAGGATTTTTGGGGCATTGAGTGGAATAATGATCCCCTCCACAAGTAAAGTACCCTTCTATTTGTCCCTTCCTTCTCGCAGACTTATATGTTTTACTAACATTCCCTCCAGTATTATTGAAATTATTGTTGTCATTTCCTCAGCGATCTCTTCTAGGTTTGTTCCAGTTGTTACGAGATCCCTTATTCCCTTGCCTTTGAGATTCTTGTGCTCCAATAGACTTCTTTGGAATTGAAATGGCTTTGATCTTGGGTATGTGTAGGATCATCATGGAAAAAACAAGCCCTTAAGTGGCAAAAAATTCAGAAAAATCAGAGTTAGGCAACTTGACGTAAAAATTTGAATAAGTTATCTATATTATTTCAAAAATATGTAAAAATAGAATCTGTAGAAAATTGAATGTAGACTCTAAACTACTAAGTTTTTTTTTTTTTTGAAATCTATTTGATGAAAATTTGAAATTTCAATGCAATGGTACTTAAATTTCAAGGAAAAAATAAGAAGTAGGTGTCTGTCTGACCACCCTAACCACAATATGTTAATACTTTTTTATAAAATTTTAGATATAAGTAGAGAACTCGTGCCCCAATGTGATGCATTTTTTTTTGTAATTTTTTTCCAAGTAAATATTTAATTATGAATTTTTTATTACAAATTTTTAAAAAATATAAAAACTCATATGTCTAACCACCTTAACCTGGTCAAAACTTCATGAAATTCAATTTTTCTTTTTTTAATCCTATAGTATGTGAATCATAGAATGTGACACATGTTTTGGATTCAAAAAATGTGATATCATTTGAAAGTTATAGATTTTTTCAATCATCCTATCAATCAGGACTTTAGTCATAATTTGAATAGAAAATGAATAATAATTACTTATTAAATTCAAAGTAAAGCATAATTTATATCAGTGGAAAGCTGAGAATATGCTTTAAAAACCCTTTTTGTTTCATCAATTTTGGGTAAAAAAGTAGTTGTACATACCCATCATATTGCCACTTTTTGTCCCATCATGATCCTGCACATACCCTCTTCTGCTCTTGCTTGACTTCCTTTTCATATACTAGATCCATAGTAGTTTGACCATGTACATCCACTTCACCACCAATTAAGCTATTCAGCCCCATGATAAACTTTCTAATTTGAAATCATTCATCCTTCTAGTATATCGACACGCACTTCAGAAGACAAGTGAATTTTTCCCAGTATTTGTTCACTGACATATCACCTCACCTTGCCTCAAATTTTGGAAACCAGTTAACTTTTGGTCATAAAAGAGTTAGGGTAGCCATTTTTTCTGGAATATTTCAAAAAAATTATTCCAAGTTAAATTTAGAGAACTAAGACCAAGTTCCATCTTTTTGTTCATCCACTAGCTAGAAGCTTCTCCCGTTAACTAAAAAGCACCTCAAACAGCTTTGGTGACCTTAGAATAGTTTCTAATTTCAAAATATTTTTCCATTTGAATTAACCAAGCCTCAACCTCATCTCCACTAGTGCTTCCCTCAATTTTTTGTGGGGTAACTTTTCTCATATCCCTAGACAACTCAGTTTCCACATGTTTTCTTTTGCTACTTTTAGATTTAGACAAAGATTCTTCTCCCCTATGTTGAATTGATTGATTAAGATCATGATAATTTTCTCCTTCATCCTCATTAGGTATTTCTTCCTCTTCTTTTCCTTTCACTTCTTGTGCAATATTTTCTATCCTTGCCCAAGTTTCATCCATAATGGCCAAGATGCGGTCCAACTTGGTTTCAATATTATCTAGACCTCGTCCAACTTCCTGACTTTCTCCAAGTTTATTCCTTGTTCTCACCATCCTTTCAAGAAAAATTTATACCTGAAGGTTCATCTATATTAGATCCTATCATGGTTCACTTAATATATTGAAAAACTTTTCAAAAGAGAAAACATTTACACAAGAATTTCTATTTTTCTCACAAGTTTTGATATAGAAAATAGCATTTCATTTATTCATAATGATTTTCAATTTCCTTTAATTTACATTGAATGACTGTTTAAGTAGTCAAGAGGAGATTATCCATTAGATTCACTCTTAGATACATAGATTAACGAGGTATACCAATTAGATTTTGTTCATCTCTAATATACTCTTCTCTATCCCAAAAAGGATAGTGTCCCTCAAATTTATCTTCTGATACATAATTTCAAGGTACATAACCTCTAACTCACCACTTGAGGATATAAGAATTATTTTAGCCATGGGTAAAACACTAGGGTCTCTAAAAAATATAGCTAGACTAATGCTACATTTTGAGGGCATATCCCTAGAAAGTGATAGTGAGTTTGATTTTTCCGGAGAGACAGGAGGTAGATAGTTGAAGTTGGATTCATTTCTCATCCAACTCTTCTCTTGGATAACTCACGATAGAGCTTGACTGATTTTCTCAGTATCACTTAGCCAGATGACATTGTCATAGTTAGTTCCCTCTGTAGTACGAACAAGGGCTTCCTTTTCCTTCTTGGCCCTTAGGTAACGCTCATTCCTGATTACTAACTTTCTTGCAATTAACCTAAAATGTACCATCCTAGCACAAGAATTTTCCAAATATTATATTCACATAATGTTGGAAGGGAAAACATAGCGAACGCATAGGTTATAGAGTTGAACCTGGTAGCTCTAATACCACGTGTAACATGCCCCTTGCTCAACTCAATAATTTTCCTATGTTTTACCACAAGTAAATTTAAACTAATTGCCAAACATATAGTGATAAAAAATTTCTTTTCAAAACAAGATAATATGCACATATGACAACAATAAATTATCATTCTCATTTCATTCAACGAAATGTACAATATTTCCAAAGAAATATTTTCATAATTTAGATACAAAATACATTTTCCATCTTTCAAATAAATAGATACAAGATACATACTTAGCTCATATAAGCTTCATTAGCACTAGAAATACGAATGATCTAGGAAATCCCCTTTCAAATCTTGGCTCACTGACTAAGAGGAGAAGCATCACTCAAGTGATTTTCCACCATCTACAAACTGATTGTGATCCCCCACACATCTACCACATATGGTAAGATGGCCCTACCCTTCGACGAAAAGCTTTGGTCTAGAAGCCTGAAAATACTAGCCAATCCTGAGTCAATGTTGTGTCCTACATAAATAGAATTTTACCATATAGCTTATCTATATTCTACATGTATGACAATCCTAGACTAGCATTCTCTAAGGTAACACAATGAACTAGTAGTGTAACCAGTGTCAAATTACACCACTTTAGCCAAAGTATTCATCACTCCTAACTTAGAATGGATGTCACACGCTCATCCACCATTCCAACTCAAATTTTTAAGACCATTCATATTCTATGCATAGTAAATTCCCTCCATTGGATAATATTTAACCCTAGGAACAACCTATATACACTATGTTCACTATTTCCCTTCTATAGGTTAAACATGTGTTTCCATAAACTATCGATTCAAATCTAGCTTTAGCTATATAAACTCTAATCTATTGAAGTACTTAGTACTAAATGTATATACACCCGCTCCTTAATATGGAGTATGTACAAACACTCAAGCAATAGAGAATCTAAACTATAAACAACAAGTGACTTCAATTTCACATAGGTTGAAAACAATCTTTCCCTAAATACATATTATGTTTTTCAAAAAAAACAAGAAATTCTCAACATCATTCCAAATTCAACCAAAGCATAAAAGAGTAAGATTTAGCATGCCTATAAGTATACGCTCCAAATTGATCTAATTGGTTTCCAATCCTATCCTCCTCAAATCAGCTTACAGCTTGGCAACAATCACTCCCACTCTTACCAAATACCCTCACAAAATCTCTCAATTAAACTCTTGTAAAACCACTCTCTAACTCTCTTACAAAACTCAAAAGAAAAAAGTAACTCTCATAAAATAACAAAAAAATTCCAATATGTGTCCCTTTGAGGTAAAGAATGCCTTTGTTTATATACACAAAAAATCAGCATTTATAGGCTAGAAACAAGGTAAATGAATTGACACTTCTCAGCTCATTAATTCAACACGGTGTAGTAAATAAAAGGTGGTAGATTTATAACTTAATACTCAGAAAAATAGCACAATAGGTGGCTTCATTCATGGACAACAAGAACACTACTGAGAAATGCAAGGTAAATAATCACATAGGTTGACTCTATCTATGCTAGCTTCTACTTGACTTATTCTCCAATTCAATTTGGTTTCCATCGATGGAAAAAGCTCATAAAATAGACCTCTAAAGAAATGTAGTTATTCATAATTTGGCGCCACATGAACTTCTAATATATTGTTCAGTGTTTACAGATAAAATACCAAGTCAAAACTTTTAAATGCTTTTCAAATTTCCTCCAATACTCTTGACTGTGTATTATAACTATTTCCACACACCTTCTAATGTTTTGTGTTCCCTTTGCAAAGCATGGTAATCTTTGTTAAATGTTTACAGCACTGCCTTTAGTGCACACAACTCACCAATGCTGCATTTTTCACTATTAAAGATATATGATGCATATTATACCATGTATAGTATGCACTTTGCATTTAAAACATTCAACGCTTAATATATATATTCAACGCTTATTCAAACATTAAAATATATCAATAATATTATATATATATATGCACGGTATATAGATTATATTATACATATATATACATATATACATATATATATAACTAACTTAACATGTCATTATATATATATATATATATATATATATATATATATTTGTATATCAACTCATACATTATAAATATGTCATTCGATATTCTAATGCATAAACTTGTGTTCATTTATTATAAATCTAAACTAATATCGCACATGTATATATATATACTTATGTATACTTGCATGGGCATTTCCAACACGTGATTACATACACATATATCAATATATATATACACATATACATATATATTCATACGAGTATATATATATGTGTGTGTGTGTGTGTGTCACTTTGTGCATTTGACATTCCCATGCATATGACTAATTTGTCCATAAGCATGCATAGATACGTCTATCAGTGTATACTTATGTATGTGTGTATGAGTTCATCATAGGAATGCGTATATGTATGTATATATACATCCTATGTATATATCTCATCAATTGTACACTTAAAGAAGTACTCATAAATACAAAGGAACTCAAACACTTAATTCAAGCATGATCTCACAATCAAAACAAAATCAAGCTCCTAAACAACCAAACCAAGGTATCTTACCTTTTTCCCATATCTATTGAGTTGACTTGACCAATATAAAAGTGAGTGTGTGAAATCTTAGTTATGCTCATTAAGGGTTACCATACCAAGACTTTTCTCTTGAGTGATACTTCCCCCCCCCCTTTTGGAGGCGTGAACTTGTACTTGCAACCAACTTGGCACATTTGCAAATGTAGTCAATTGATCACAAAACAATCATTTGCATTATATTCTATAGTCAGAATTAAGACATATATATCACATCAATTTGAATCAACCATTTATTCATTATATTTCCAATGATTCATACAAATAAATTACATTCACATTTATTTCCGTCAAAGTTACACACACGCATATGCAAGTATTTCATCTAGCTTGGTAAAAGTAAGTAGGTAAATACACAATAGGGTGTAACAGACAATGTAAGCACCAAAAAATGGTAGATATAAGAATGATAAGGATCATAACATATAGGCATGTGAACATAAAATAACATGTGCAATCATAAGTTCCATAATATCATAATAAATAAGTGTGAGAAGCATTTGAAAATATGAAAATATAATAAACATTTAATATAGAAGTATCATAATATATAAACATGGGAAGAACATGATCATGATAATAAACATTTAAGAGTGATATCATTTAAGTATCTATAATTATTAGGAATATAATAAACATAAAATATAAGTAGTATGAGAGCCAAACATCATAAACATGAAACATGGGAAGCATAGAAACATCATAGGCATGTAACCTAGAAAGTATAAAATATCATAGAAATATAACATGGCTCATAGGAGGAAACAAGACATATAGAAAATAACATGAACTAAACATGAAATAATCAAAAGTAAAGATGCCCCCAAGTGAGGAAAAAAAGAATAAAGAATAATTTATAGAGAAGGTATGAATGTAAGCTTGGATTCAATTCTAGTAGGTCCAATAGATGCTTAAATATAATTTAGATTCATATGTATACTATAATTGAGATATATGTTATTATCAGGGCTCATTGTTAGAGTTAGTGTGGCAAGGGTTAAGGTTGAGGTGTATCTATACTTTTAAATCAAAGGTTTTTGCAACATGACATTTTTTATAACTCATCTAAGTTTTCTATGTCAAGGATTTAATGTAAGTCAAAATTATTTTTAATTAAGATGCAAGTGTGGGTAGCACCCTTGGTTTATAGGGTAGAAATAATAAGGAGATATAAAAATGTAGCCAAAAAATATGTACATAAGATACTTGATGAAAATAGAGAGATATTTTAATTACACTAGTGTATATAGAGAGGGTAACAAAAACATAAATTAGAGGGGTAGAAATGAAATTGAGGGTGTTTATTGATACTCTATGAACACATACTATGTTAATGGTTTATTAAGGGGTAAGTGCACCAAGTTGTGACACAAAAAAGGTGCCAAATTGGGAAAAAATGTGAAAAAAGGATTTTTGTGTGCATCATATTTGGCGAGCACCAAATTTGGCACTCACCAAATAGAAAAGTATGTTAAAAAAGTAACATTTTAACCTTCATTTATTCCATGGCCATGACTTCTACATGCTATGTTTTACCTCAACAACTTATGCTCGCCAAAAGGAGACCATTTTTGCACTCTTAGCTTGTGATTCTTCACGAGGATGCTGCCAAGACGTCAGAGAGGTGAAAGAGGTATGTATTCCCCTTGTTTTAGTTTCAAATTTGAATTAAATTGTAGATTAAAATATGTTTTTTAATTAAACTTTATTTTAATTTCTAGGAAATCAATCTCCACCTCCAAATATTGATAATTCATAATCACCTCCTCACACAAATCATCTTGAACAAGAAGAACATCAAACGGTCCCTCCCTCAAATTGTAGACATCCTATAGGAACTCAAGAAAATATTTTAAATCAAATAGAAAACAACAAAAGAGATATTAAATAATTGATTGCAAGATTAAATGAACATGTTGCAACCCAACCACATAAGAGAGGCATTATTGAATCCTTAAAGTTGATTGTATCTCATGTAGGAGCAATGAGTGAACAAATTAAATTTTGGTCGACTAAGAGGGAGGAATTAAAAAAATTATGCAAGTGGACTTTCCTATGCATAAGGGAAGAAATAAAAAATTAGCAAAGCTGACTTGTGTTCCCTTTTCACAGACCCAAGAACCAATGCACCTTTATCACTTGCATGCAGGAGGTTCTCTATCCATTGGTGCTATCGTGAATTAATTAAAAATAAGTTTTAGGAGCAATGGTGGGTGGTTTTTGACCAACCTCCATGCAATAACTATGAGGTCCCATAGTATTTTTTGAGGAAACTCTATTGTGATTTTCTCCTCAATAAGATGCCAAATTATTTTGACTATCTAGAATTTCAAGGTAGAGGTGGGGGCTTTACACATGATAGAGCAGGTGCACAACATAATCTATAGCTGACACCAAGACCCTTGGCTAAACCCATGGTGAAGCATGTCACTTTTCCTTCCGTTGTGAAGGAAATTTTTGAGGTGGACATGTTGGAATTTATTAGCTTGCTCATGCAAAGCATTGTACAATGTGTGAAGCCTCTAGCAGAGCCTGATGTGGGTGAGTCTTCTAAGCCAAGATTTCTAGTCCACTATTGTCACTCTTGTGAGGTTGTTTACATGTATGATGGTGAGAGTTCTCAAGATGTAGCTACACAGCATACATTAGCTAAAGAGTAGATGGTTATGATAGATGCGTTGCTAAATGAAACATTTGATATTGATACTCAGGTAAAATTCAGCAAGTTCATTTAATTTTATTTATTAAATTATATTTTGAAATGTAAGAATAACTAAATTAGTAGAATGAATATAATGAAAATTTAGGGTTGAAGTGTTGATGATACGTGCACCATTCTCACAATGCCCTATATGTTTATGTTGTCAAGTCCATAGGTATTCAATAAATATTAAAGAAATAATTATTGCATGTGAATAATTCAACCTTATATGAATTATTTTCTCATAACACACTTTGGATGTCAAATAGTTTGTTGGTGGAACTTTGACATCAACACCTCGCTATTCTCATCTTTGAACAACTTTCACTCAGGTAACCTTTATTCATTAATGGTGTAAAACAATGTTAGATAGTTTTGGTAATTAAGAAAACACTATTCCATGTATGATTGTACTTTTTAGCATAACTCCATAAGATTTTGTACAATTTTACTTTGTTCTTTAATGCATGTATCCTCTGAGGTTTTGTATGGCTCCTTAGGGCTTGATTTTTCTTAATTTGATTTTGAATCAAAATGACCTAGCTTTCTTTCCTCAAAAACCCTTGGTAGTATATTATTGGTCCTTGTGGAATTTCCACCTATTCCATAAGTTACTTCCACCTATTCTATAAGTTACTTATGCCGTTAGCTCACCTCCTGTTAGAGGGTAGCTTGAACTTGGCGGACTTAGCAATTAGAATAAAGCAATTAAAAGCAATCACTAAATTATAAAATATTAGTGGCTAACAACTATGAATGGGCACTAGTAACTATATTAATATCTTAGATTAATATAATGTGATAGACCTACAAAAGTACGAAGATAATCAATAAGCTTTCAATAAAGTACTCTAAATAATTGAGGATGGTGATTTAATGTTAGATCAATTTGAGTATCTGAACACTTGTTCCATGTTTTGAAAGCATTAAGAACAACATTCAAAATTAAAACAAAATTTTAACAGTCATTGGCAATTCCTATGATGTCAACTTCCCTTGAATCTAATGCATAACACTTGTGGACTTGGAAACTTTCAAACCTAATTCATACATGACTTCAAAGGGAATGGCATTGCTTGAAGTCCCTAGATTCAACATATAGTTATGTAAAACTATCCTCTTATTGGCAGTGAGGTATCAAATGCATTTACATTAAATTGGCTACCCACTAGTGATGTGCCAAGGTAAATTTCAAGAGCATATTAGAATTCATCATTAACATTGATATTGATGGGATGGTTGATAAGGTCATCAAATGTAATTGATGCATTTAAATACAATAATTCCCTCTCTTTATATTCCATAATCTTAAGGAGTTTTCTTATATACATATAAATTCTAATTTGGCTCATGGCATGGGCAACAAAAATAGGAACATAACTCAGTAAAGGGGTGAATAAGGTGCAATTATAGCATTAGTGTCAATAATGAATGGTATGATGTTGCTTCAAGTGCTCACTTTCTTGTTATTTATGAAATTACCACCCCTTGAAGTGATGTCTTATCATCATATTTGTGGCTTATTAGTTTCATCTATTTTGATATTTGCACCTTTGGCCTTTGAAACCTCAAAATTACTTCAAGGTATATTGACCCCTTTGTTTTTGGGACATTTATTTCAAGTTCCCAAGCTTTACATATGGGGTTTTTTTCTTATCAGTTGTCACTCATTTTGGATTTCTCTTCCTAGCATCAAATTTGTGGCCTTTTTGTTCCGCTATTAGCCTATAGGAGGGTAAGTGCAAGAGTTTGAGTCCACCTTTTGTGGAAATGTCATAGGAAAAAAAAATCCATTAGGAACATCTACACATTTTTAATTTTTATCTAGTTTTTATTTCAATTAAACAAAGAAACTAATAAAAGTGATAAAAAAAAACTTCATATTTGTTGTTTTATTTTTAGATGTTGGCATCAGACAACCCTAGCAATGTTTGTGGCACAATGGACCATGGATTTTTTGCAGCAGTTGCAAGTTTCAATCCTTTGAAAGAGGTATGTGACAGATTAGTAAATTTGACATTATATTTGCTCTTCTATGTTCTATTATTAAAAATTTTAATGATACTTTTATGTAGTTTAATTGTTATCTTAATGTTTTCTATAGGTGCTTGTTACTCCAAATCATCAATGTGTTATTGTTGTGGATGAGCGTGTTGATTATTTGTTTGTGGTAAGTGATTATTTTGTTATATGCCATTCCACAATTCAAGTTCTATATATTAATGTCTATATACTTCTTATTGTATTAGTTGAATCTCCAGATAAGTGAAGAGAAGAGGATGAGTAAGTACATTCAAAAGACACGTTTGGCATCAATAGAAACTCCATCCAGGTGACAATCAAAGGAAACATACAATCTATTTCCTTCCCCTAGTGGGAAATGACTATGTATTAGGGTCGTTTGTTGTATGCCTACGTGGCTTTTTTGAACATATGTTTTGTACTATCATTATGTGACATTTTATGTCCATATGGATTTTTTGTAATCCTATATGACTTTGTTGGATATATTGTATATTTTTTATCGACATATAACATTGTATAGCCTTATGGATTTTTTATTAATGTAAATCTTATTTTATCACTATTATCAAATTATATAGTTTTATCCTAAATGTTGTCAACATGAGGATTAAGTAAATCCTATTTTTGATACTATCTTGTTCTTAATTGTTTTTGATAAGATAAGCAACATTTATAGGGTGTTGTACCCTTTACAAAAAGAGCCCAAAGGGCCAAAAAGAGAAAAATAGAAAAGAAGAACCAATGGAAACATCGTAGAAACACCACAGACTAACAGCCCACCTTGGCACCAAAAACCAGGGGCAAAGAACACTTAGAACAACCAACAGTCCTAAGTCAAAGACCAAGGAACATCAAAGGCCTTTAGCCAAAAAACTTACACCTAAAACATAGGACTGAGAGCCCAAAGAACCTCCTGGAGTAACCAGGCCATGAACCACCTACAATAGCTGAATTGCAACAGACCTCCTGCTCAGATAAGGAAAATTTGGGCCAAACAGAAGAAAAAAAAACTTGTTCTTGCACCCAAAGTAGCAAGCCCAACCGAATTGCTAGAAACAAACAGTCCACTAACCACCTACAGCAAATGGACCGCTGCAGAACTTCCACTCAAAACTGATCCTAACAAATTCCCACCAAAGGACTTTCCTAAATCAACTAGGCCACTAACCACCTACAACAGTTGGACTATAGCAGACCTTCTGCTAACCACCTATAGCAGATGGATCATAGCAAAACTTTCACTCAGAACTAAGCCTAATAGATTCCCACCAAAGGACTTGTCTGAGTCAACCATTAGGACACTAACCACCTGCAACAGTTGGACTGCGAAAGACCTTTCACTCAAATTAGACAAGACCGAGCCTAACATATTCTCACCAAAGGGGTAAGAATCACCACTTGTAGCAAAAAAACATCCATCCAAAAGCACCAACACCACCTATAACATATGGAACACAATAGAAATTCTACTCCAAATAGAGCCAAACAAATCCCAACAAAAGTTAGGAGGACTAGACTAAGAAAAATGAAACACCAATTCCCTAACAGAAAACCCAACAAAACCTTCTTCAAACATTTCCAACAAACATATTTTCCACCTAAATAGGAAAACCACTTTAAAATGAGGCACTAGAAAGGGACGATTAAAAATAGGGCAGCAACAGCTCCCATCACAACTCACAATCTCTGCCACTAAAGGTAGGAGAGCCAAACTAAAAGTAGGGCAACAGCCACTCCCAAGTAGTAGCATCAACAACTCTTGATAAGGAGACCAGACCCCATCACAAACCATGAGAACCATCAACACACAGGCCAAAAGGTAGACCACCAAAACCCCTAAACAGCAAATCCCAACTCCAGCAGCACAAACCAACTCCACCTCGATAGGAGAGTTCTCCACCTCAATAGGAGAAACCAATTGGTCAAGTCTAGGAGAAAAGGAGACAACACCACCCATACATAAGCTCCAACAACAAAAGCTCCCAAATAGTAGCCTCAACAAACCCATCACCAAACCTTTCCAGTAGAAACATTTTCCACCTCAATAGGAAAACCACATCAAAGTGAGATGCCAGAAAGGTGAGATGCCAGAAAGGAACAACTCAAAAATAGGGCAGCAATAGCACCCATTAGAACTCTCATTCTCCATCTCAATAGGAGAAAGGAGATCTAGAAAAAACACAGGGCAACAACCATAATCATGCAACAGCATCAAAAAATCTTGGAGAGGACACCAGAGCCTATCACAAAACTTGATAACCATCTTAACAAAGGAAAAGGGGGCACCCTCACCATCCAAGCTAACACCTTCAAAAGTAGCAAGGAGGGCCAACAACCACACCATAATAGCCTCCTTAGAATAAAAATATTTCAACACATCTCTCTTGAAGCCAAAAAAACCCTAGAGCACCATACCCAACCAAGGCCACTGTAAAGGAACACCAAAGGACCAAAGCCAAAGGTAAGCTAACTTCAAACCAAATATGACCAGCACAAACCGGTCCATCACAAGAACAACCACAACTCCCATGGAGCATGACTGAGAAACCAAACCAAGGACAACGCCCTCAATGTAGCAAAATGAAGCTTCATAGGAAAAAGAGGCAAGGAAAGGAAATGCCTCAACATACACCCCAGACCAGCACACAAGAGAACCCCAACCCAGAGCTCTCACGTAAGAAGAAGCAATGGAAAATAAAGACACACCCAAGCCACCCACTCTCCTCAAACTAACAGAGATAGAGGACAGACCAAAGTCCTAGATAGTACACACAACATCAACAAGGAGGGAAAAAAATCTCTCCAAACCAAGCTCCACATCAAAAGAATCAATATGCACAAACTCTGAGAGGCTTTCCAAATCCCAAACCAAAATCCAAGGATGAAGCAAAGAGCTGGCACTCCCCAAATCTAAGAGCCAAGTCTGGAGTAGGACGAAACAACCTAGATAGGCCACAAGAAAGGAACCCAACAGAGCAACGCACCTTTCAACCAAGGAAAGGCCGGAAAACATTAGAAAAACCATTCCAATGAGGAAAGACACTAAGAAACCAACTCCAGAATTGCAGCCCAGAAGGATGACCATAGCCACTGAAACAGGGGACACAAGCCAAGAGAGGGCCATGGGATAGCCATCAACACCAACGACATGGGAAGATCCAACAAGAGGAGGGTTTGTGGGAAGGAAATCTACAACAATAACCTCATCCCCGAACCACCACATAGCAAGAAAACATCAGAGATGTGTGCCAGGAGAAGCACATCAACAATCGGCGAGGAAGAACCCAGCAGAGTAACAAGGTCGTCTGAGTTAGGATCCCCATCACCATCATCGCCCAGATCAAATGATTCTAAATATCCTTGATTGTGCACAATCTCACCCAATCACATTATACATTGCAGAGTGCACATTTCAAACGCACTATTTCATTTTAAGGAATATCTTGTTCTTGATTGTTATTGTTGAATATTCACTGATTATTCATCTAATGGTTAAATAATTACTAATGGTTTTTATTACATTCATGTTTTCACAGGGGCCTATAGCTTTATACAAATTGCTTGAATATTTACATATCATTCTTCTAATCATAGGTTGCATGTGATTTCTAAGATATTTTTTGTTGATTTTTTATATCTAGCATGATTTAAATCAATTATTGAGTGTATTTGTACACACCTTTGGAAAACTATAATGCATGGAGCATGATTTTTCCATTGTCTAATTATTCCTTCTTCAAAAACAACTCTGCACTTCTATAAGAAGGCCAATAGTTTTTGTAAACTTAGTTATTAGATGTGAAAAAATAAAATGATAACCAACACAAAAGGGTGAAGTCTAATATAGATAGCTTGCTTGAAGTTCCATATCTAACATTCATGACAAACTTATGAAACGTTACTGAGTAGTTATTTAATTATCTAAAGACTCCTATAGTTAAGGCCAATAAACCTACTAACTTCTTTAATAAACTATTTCCAAGAAAAGTATTCATTTAATCTTGATTTTGATTAATGATAACTTGTAATATTCCTATGTTTTGTTGCACTTACATTAAAATGCTTAAATTTGGTAAGATTGGCACATAGTTTTTGCATGGTTAAATCACTTCACTCTTACATTTTACATATATTGCATCAATTCATGAACCACAATTGTGTTCCCTAGAGTATATTGCATGGCAGTAGAGTGTGTATGAATTTATATATCTTATTTGAGGCAAATGGTAGGCCACAATATATGGGAATTATTTCCATTCATGTATTGATACCATATGCTTCATTTTTTAGTGACTTGCAAGCATATGTCTACTACTTTACAAACTACAATTTTTAAGGATGATAGGTTGAACTCTATAACTTATAATAGTTTTTTTTGGTTTATAAAATCCTTATCTAAGACCACCTTTTATGGTGGTATATCATGTAAGGCTCCAACTTGCTAAGTGCATGGAATACTATCCTTATTATGCCTTGAGGATTGAGATTTTATGCCTTGACTATCCTTATTACTTGGTTACTTGTCATAGTCTTGCTCATGCATACTTCCCTTCTTTCTTTTCTATGACTGTGTTTCAAAATGTTTCCCTTTCAAATCAATTGTTTTTGAAGTGTATGACTTGTATATAATAGGGTAAGTGTCTTTTATTTAACTTTACAATGTAGTCACTTCTTCAATGGCCTCAAGATTACTACCCCTATATACTTGAAGTCGCTACTTCCTTTCACAGTCAAAACACACAGTCATTAAGTCATAATCCTTGACTACCAAAAACCTAGTGTCAATCAAGTTAAGGTATTCAATTTCACAGTCTATTAATGACTGTTTTCTTGTCTTTGAATCCTTCAATTTGCATAATAATAGTACTTTTCCTCTTTTTTATGCCATTTTCCTCTTTATAAACTCAATTGTCACATTATTCATGGTGAAAAATCTTATGGTTGTGGTTGACTTTGCCTTGACAGTATTATTCCCTTACAAAAAGGATTTCCCTTTCATAAATTTGTTTCCCTCCATTCATGGTGTCTTGTGATGCTTCATGTCAGGAACTGTTATACTGCCATCTTGGACTGTCTAATTTCAATGCACCTTTAAACAGTGTTATGCATTTTTCATTGTGATCTTTTCTCATAGGACTATCCCGTTGAACATGGTCTACCCCTTTTTCCCTCTATATTGTGCATGTCCTCTTAATTGCTATAAAACTTTAATCACATTTATTACTCTTTTCCTTGTCTTTTGTCTCCTTTGTTAATCACTTGGCAATAGTGGACTGCTACTTTGAACTCTGCCCTTTTTCATCCTTTTGACTAAGTTTCTCTCATGATTATGCATCTACTCTACATCAAATCTACCATTTATGACTTTCCATTGTCAACAGATTGTCCTAGACCCATGAATTCTCCTTTAAATACTTCAAGATGCATTGATATGTGAACTAATATCATACAATTTCTCAATCAATTCTAGTTGGATTGTGTGCATAATCATAGAGAAAAATAAATTAATCATTTTGTGCAGCATTAATATTAGCAATCATCACTGATTTTTGTATGGTGAACTACCCATACAAAGGTGACTTCCCTCCATTCTTGTTAGTTTAATGTCCTAAAAATAGCCCTTGAAAGTGGTGAGGCTAAAACTAGCACAGGCTAGAAAATATAGAAATACCACTCTAAATGATTCTAGTAAAGCTTTGAATCTGAAAATCTTTCTTCAACAAACCCTTGAAGACACTAAAACTCTAGAGAATGTGAAAAACCTTCTTTGATGATTCTACATATTACTCCCAATGAAATGTAAAATATTTTAGCATGCAAGCCTCAAACTCTTTAAGGATGATAGGTTGAACTTTATAAGTTATAACATCCACCTATAGGTTCAGACAAAACATTTGTATGTGCCACCGAATCTAAGAAACAGTGTGTCAAAGTTTGACATTTTCTTGCACTTAGGGATCTTAAAAGAAAGCATCAGCACAATGTAGTCAAGAAAGTTTGAGAGAGTTGGGGTTCAAAATAGGACCATTCCTAGCATAGAAATGCCCACTTGGACATGTTGGATCTTATGGTTTGGCCCCACGAAGAACAAAACAGAAAGTATCCTACCTTGCAACTTTACACTACATGCATCTGACGGTTTCTAGGGTAGCAAAAAAACTTTCACCATGGCCAAACGGTGAGGAGATATGAAAAACTAAGAGAGGTTATTGTAGACAAACCAAATGTGATCTTGTACCTTCATATGGAACATTTCTAAGTGTCACAATTTCTAAGAAAGAGCTCATCAAATTTTTCCATTTTTTTGCACTTGGAGCCCTTAAGAGAAATCGTCGTTACATTGTACCATGAAATGTTTCGGTATGCTTGGGTGGGAAATAGGACCTTTCCTAACATAAACCTACCCACCTGGATGTTTTGGAACTATTGATTTGTTCTTGCAATGAATGTAAAAAAAATTATGCCACCTTGCAACTTTCTCTTCAATGCATTTGATGCTTTTTTCATCAGCTGAAAACTTCTCACCATGGGAAAATAGAATGGAGATATGAAAAACTGAGAGAGGTTATTGTAGAGGGACCCTACATGACCCTATAACTTTAAACCAAATGGTTCTAAGTGCGATGGTTTTTGAGAAATATCTCACCAAAGTTTCACTTTTTGTACTTGGAGCTCTTAAGAAGTCATCAGTACGATGTTGCCTAGAATGATCTGGTGTGTTGGTGTGTGAAACAGGACCTTGCCTACCATAAACCCACCCACCCTGACATGTTGGAACTGTTGATTTCATTTCATGATGAACAAAACAAATATTAGTCTATCTTGCAACTTTGTTTTGAATGCAACTGATGCTTTTTCCATCAACTAAAAACCTGTCACCATAGGAAAATGGATTGGAGATATGAAAAACTGAGAGATGTTATCATAGAGGGACCCTACATGACCTTGTAACTACATATGGAATTTTTCTAAGTGCCATGGTTTATGAGCAATAGCTCATCAAATTTTTCTTCCCTTTTGTACTTTGGTCTCATAAGAGAAATCATCGATGCAATGTAGCCTAAAATGTTCTAGCATGTTGGGGTGTGAAATAGGACCTTTCCTAGCATAAACCTACCCATCCAAATATGTTGGAACTATCATTTTGGTTGCACAATGAATAGAATGAAAATTACACCACCTTACAACTTTACACTACATGTATCTAACATTTTTTCCATTAACTGAAAACTTGCCACCACAAGCAAATGGATTGGAGATATGCAAAAATGAGAGACGTTATTGTAGAGGGACCCTACATGACCCTATACCTTTAGATAGAATGTTCCTAAGCACCACAATTTCTAAGTAACAACTCGTCAAAGTTTTTTTCCCTTTTGCACTTTGGTCTCTTAAGAGAATTTGTTGATGGAATGTAGTTTGGAATTTTCTAGCATGCTGGGGTGCAGAACAATGCATTTCCTAGTGTAAACCTACCCATCTAAACATATTGGAACTATTGTTTTGGTCGCACGATGAATAGAACAAAAATTACACCACCTTGCAGCGTTACACTACATGCACCTGATGCTTTTTCCATCAACTGAAAACTTGCCACCATAGGAAAATGGATTAGATATATGAAAAACTGAGAGATTTTATTGTAGAGGAACCCTACATGACCATGTACCTTCAAATAGAATGTTTCTAAGTTCCATGGTTTCTAAGTAACAGTTCATCAATTTTTTCTACCCTTTTACACTTTGGTCTCTTAAGAGAAATCGTCGGTACAATGTGGCCTAGAACGTTCCCACATATTGGGGTAAAAAATAGGACCTTTTCTATCATAAACCTACCCATCCAGATGTGTTGGAACTTTTGGTTTGCTTGCACAATGAATAGAATGAAAATTACACCACCTTGCAACTTTACACTACATGCATTTGATTTTTTTCCATCAATTGAAAACGTTTCACCATAGGCAAATGGATTGGAGATATGAAAAATTGGGAGAGGTAATTATAGAGGGGCCCTACATGACCATGTACCTTCAAATGAAATTTTTCTAAGTGCCACTATTTCTGAGTAATAGCTCATCAAATTTTGTTGCCCTTTCACACTTTAGTCTCTTAAGAGAAATCGTTGGTGCAATGTAGCTTGGAATGTTTCAACATTTTGGGGTTTGAAGGACATTTCCTAGTATAAAAATACCCATCTGAATGTTTTGGAACTATCAATTTGGTTGCACAATGAACAAAACAAAAATTACACTACTTTGCAACTTCACATTGCATGCATCTGACACTTTTTCCATCATCTAAAAACTTGTCACCATAGGAAAATGGATTGGAGATATGAAACATTGAGAGAGGCTATTATAGAGGGATCATACACAACCTTGTACCTTCAAATGAAATGTTGTTAAGTGTCACGGTTTTTGAGTAATAGCTTGTCAATGTTTGCTACCCTTTCACACTTTGGTCTCTTAAGAGAAATCATGGATGCAATGTAGCTTGGAACATTTTGGCATGTTGGGGTGAAAAATAGGACCTTTACTATCGTAAACCTACCCATCTAGATGTCTTGGAACTATTGATTTGATCACACAACGAACAGAACAAAAATTACACCACCTTGCAACTTTACACTACATGAATTTGACATTTTTTCCATCAACTAAAAACTTCTCACCATAGGAAAATGGATTAGAGATATGAAAAATTGAGAGAGGTTATTGTAGAGGGACCCTACATGACCCTATACCTTCAAATATAATGTTTCTAAGTGCCACATTTTCTAAGTAATAGCTCATAAAAGTTTGTTTCCCTTTCGCACTTTGGTCTCGTAAGCAAAATTGTTGGTGCAATGTAGCGTGGAACATTCCAACAGCCTGGGGTGCAAAAATTTTCCTTTCCTAGATTAAAATATCCATCCAAACATGTTGGAACTAGCAATTTTTTTGCCTGATGAATATAATGATAATTACACTACCTTGCAACTTTACACTGCATACATCTAACGCTTTTTTCATCAACTAAAAACTTGTCACCATGGTCAAATGGATTGGAGATATAAAAATTTGAGAGAGGTTATTGTAGAGGGACCCCATGTGATCATGTACCTTTAGATGGAATGTTTCTAAGTTCCAATATTTTTTAGTAACAACTTATCAAATTTTGTTTCCCTTTTGCACTTTGGTCTCTTAAGAGAAATCACTCGTGCAATGTAGTTAGAAATGTTTTGGCATGTTGGGGTGTGAAACAGGACCTTGCTTAGCATAAACATACCCATCCATATGTGTTGGAACTGTTGGTTTGGTCACATGATGAACATAATAAAAATTACACCACCTTGCAACTTTACACTACATGGATCTAACACTTTTTTTCTATCAAATGAAAACTTCTCACCACAAGCAAATGGATTAGAGATATGAAAAATTGAGAGATGTTATTGTAGAGGGACCCTATGTGACCATGTACCTTTAGAAGAAATGTTTCTAAGTGCCATAGTTTCTTAGTAATATCATGACATCAAATTTTTCTTCCTTTTTTGACTTTAGTCTCTTAAGAGAAATTGTCGGTGCAATGTAGCCTAGAACATTCTACCCTGTTGGGGTGTGAAAAGAAACCTTTCCTAGCATAAACCTACCCATCTAGATGTTTTGGAACTGTTGATTTGGTCACACAACAAAAAAAATGAAAATTATACCACCTTGTAACTTTACACTACATGCATTTGATGCTTTTTCCATCAACTGAAAACTTGTCAATTAACATGGGAAAATGAATTGGAGATGTGATAGGTCGAAATAGGTGAAAAACAAGCAACAAGTTAAAGAGTGCAAATAAACAACTAAAACAACCTACACTTCAAGATTAGCCTAAGTTGGAAACAAAACAAGACAAAGCCACGAAATGGAACTTCATACCTTGCGTTGAGTCGATCCTTTGGTTGGCCCTTCGATCTTGGATGTGTATGCTCCTTGGATGGCAAGATGCAAGCTATATAAGGATGTGAAGATGGATGCAAGTGGATGAAAATGTGAAAATGGCTAAGTAGAGGTTGAGAAACAAAACTGCAAGATTTTGGCTAGCACAAGTGATCTCCCCCAAATGAGAGAAAAGAGGGGGTATTTATAGGATTTTTGGGAAATCCTAGGGGAAATGGACGGTTGAGATTGATCCACCAAATACCAAGATGTAGGGCTAAGGTGAGTTGAGAACTCACAAGCCCTCACATCTTGACATGTGGCATGTGATGAAGCCCTAAAAGGTGAAGTGGACATGAGGTGGAAGAAGAAGGACATGACATGGAGAGGGGTACAAAGTACCTTGGGATTGGACAAGATCTCCTCATAAAGGAGGTACTTTTCCCCATGTGAGAGAGGACAAGTGGGGAATTAAAAATTCCTCAAATATCCTTATGGGGAGATGGGAAAGAATTTTAAATTCCAAAGGATGCATTGGGGGATTAAAAGGTGAATTAAAAATTCACATGGGGAAGAGAGGAGTCTAGGATAAATAAAAAGGAATTAAAAATTCCTTGGGGGGTGGGGAGAGTTGACTAAAGGGGGTGATTAGGATTGTGCAAGTACTTGATTAGATTAATTAATGAAGATTAGAAGAGGGTTAGATTTCACATGTGACTTGATGTGACAAGTCAAAGATCACATGGGGAAGAGTAATGAAGGATTAGAGGAGGGTTAGGTGGCTAAGAGAGATTAGAGGCCAACTTGCAAAAGTTGGAGGATGTGACACCTCCTAATCAAGGATTAGGCATGTGCACACCTTAATGATGGGATTAGAAGAAGGATTAAGATAAGATAAAAATGATGGAGGATGTGACATAAAGGGAATTAAATAAATGGAATATTTATTTAATTCAATTGATGGAAGAAGGATTAAAGAGATAAGGTATATTGATTAAATACCTTAGGGATTCGGCAGAATTAAAGCTATTAATTAAATAATAGCAGTATTACGAAAATAAGACGAAAGGGGATGAATTTGGATAAATTAAGTGTCCAAATTTAGACATCTACAGGAGATATGAAATTTTCAAAGAGCTTATTGTAGAGGGACCCGATGTGACCCTGTAACTTTACGTGAAATTTTTCTAAGTGCTATGAATCCCAAGTAACAGCTCATCAAATTTTTCTACCCTTTTGCACTTTGGTCTCTTAACAGAAATTGTCGATGCAATGTAACTTAGAATGGTCTAGCATGCTAGGGTGCGAAATAGGACCTTTCCTAGTGTAAACCTACCCATGTGGACATGTTGGAACTATCAGCTTGGTCACACAATGAATAGAAAAAAAATTACACCACCTTGCAACTTTACACTAAATGCATCTGACGCTTTTTCTATCAACTAAAAACTTGTCACCACGAGAAAATGGATTGAGGATATGAAAAACTGAGAGAGGTTATTGTAGAGGGACCCTACATGACCCTATACCTTAAGATGAAATATTTCTAAGTGCCAATTTTTTCTAGTAACAACTCGTCAAAGTTTGTTACCCTTTCACACTTTGGTCTCTTAAGAGAAATTATCGGTGTAATGTAGCCTGGAACGTTCTGACATGTTGGGGTGTGAAACAGGACCTTGCCTATTATGGAAATATGAACTCATGAGTTCTACAAGATATATAAATTATGGATAGAATAGAAAAGTCACCTTAAATGTATATTTTTATTCAAGCTAATGTTGCAATAAAATTTATAGCTTACAAAGTGGACGAGAGTGGGTTACCCTCACACCAAGCCATTAGACATATGCCATGTTTCATTTATTTAGGCCTCACACACCTTATGTTAAGATAGTGGTCATAAGCATGAGGGTAGTCTATTTTCCAAAAGGACCTTATTGTGACTATACAATGCAAATGAAGACCCCGTGTGAACAATAAAAGACAATCACTCCAAAAACATGTGATGAGATCAAAAAGACAGATTTCAAATGATGACTCATGATGGGAAAAACTTTCATAAAGAGAAAATAATAGTGATGACTAGTTTTCATATGAGTGTAAGGATATAGATACAAGCATGAAGTCATGATGTGTATGGTTTCCATGGAGTTTGAATTGATGTTCCCTCTATAATCTAGATAGAAATAAGAGTTCATATTAAAAACGAAGAAAGAATACAATTTAAAAAATTGAAACTTGATAATACATGTGCTTTTCTCATTTCCATAGTAGTTAGAACACAAGATAATGATACATATTTTATTAACCCCAAAAAAGTGATCAATAACATGAATTTAAAAAATTTAATGTACATACTTACAAATCAACCCAATGAACCATATGGATCTACTCTACTCTTTATTGTGTTAATAATTGCCTCATGGTCAAATGCACGCACCTTCCACAAGTTCTTATTCATAGTTTTTTCCCCATATTTGATCAAATTAACATCAATTTCCATGAAAAAGTTTGAGTAATGAAGAATATTTTGATGCATGTCAAAGTCCTCAAACAACTAGACATCAAACTTCTTCATTGGGTACCTTCTAAGCCATGTTCCAGTAACAACCACCGAACCTGTAGGATATTTTATGTTTTCTCCATCTGTAACTGGGGCCTCCAATTTCTTTTTGGCCTCAACACAATGACACAAGTAATAATATATTTCCTCTTCATTGTATTCATTTGTAATCACTGCATAAACATTCCCTGCATTGATATGTGCATCAAGTTAGATTAATTTAAAGAACATTACAAAAAAACTACAAAGTAAGATAAAACTAGGAATTTTGTAAACTATGCAAGTAGATATATTACCTAGTTCTAGTAGATTTGATACATGATCAAATTCAACAAATTATTGCATCTATTTCATTTTTAGTGTTTTCGGGAGTCCATACGTTTCAAGTGCGATTAGACTTCTTAACCACCATTCATCACCCCACTCCTTTAAGTCACACTCCTTCAAGGATTGAACTATACATGAAGAACAAAATAATGCCATATTCTGCATATGGATATTCCATGAACCTACACTAGATCTTCTAAAAGAGTGTACATAGCTCATTCGATCGTGTCAGTGTACAACAGTCATATTTTGTAATGTTAGTATCATCTACCAACCAAAAAAACCTATGAATTGAAGAATTACCTTCATTACCTGGACCCATAGCATGATTACACCATTGGACAATTGATCTTGCATCTATCAACTTTCAACTATCTTTGTACTTTAACTTTTCTCATGCTAAGGCTCTTTTAATACATGCTCCTACACCATCATGCTCCCCCTTTCCATGCTTGGCCTTAGAGAAATTCCACATATGCTAAACACCACTAATCCTATACATATTTCTCGACCAATAAAACATTCTAGAGTTCTCAAATTTTCATGTACAATTATCTGACCATATGATATATTGACTGAATGATATGCCCATACTAACCAAATCAATGTAGAACATCTAAAAGTAACCTTGCAAAAACTTTGTAGAATGTGTACAATCATTATTGATGTAAAAGTGATACTCCCTCAATACCTTCATGTCATTCTATGTACTATCAGTTGCATGAATGAATTCTATATGCACAAATATAGAAAATTGTGTGGAGTTGTAATGTGATTACACCTCATTTTATGGTTGTAGTGTGTAGTTCTCTGAAAAGTTGACAACTAAAATGATGCTATGAAGTGGAAACATGTCCTTGCATAACTTGAACTATGATTTCAACCATCGAGCTCTATGTGTATGCCTTGCATACTCAAAGAACACATGATCACGAAAAAATCCCATAAATTGATACAATGAAATCTTATCACTGACCAATTCACACTTTTTTGCTTCTTTCCCATCTTTTAGACTATAGCCCACTATCTGGTATTTTCCAAATTCCACAATTTCGTTTCCAACTACATGTGTACTATTCATGTGTTGAAAAATTGGTAAATATTGCAAGCCAACACAATGAACACATGTGCCATCCAAACATGATTTCTTGTAAAAAAATTGACCTTTCACTCTTTCACATAAAATGGTAGATATGAAATCCCTTGAAGATCTAGGTGGAGGCCTTATGTTACATTCCTACAAAACATTTTTAGTATGCATATCACACATAAACATTGATAAACATCATAATGGTTAAAAAACTGAATATGTACTCTACAACAAGCACTGTGTGTGTGATTTATTTTGATATAAAAAAGGCTTTAGCATTTCAAAGAACCTTTGAAAAATTTAGCTTGAGGATACATCTCTAAAATTTAGCAAAAAATTGGGTTTGAGTCATATCCAAAAAAAAATTTAGTTGTGGCTCAGAGATTTGACTACCAATTATCCTTCTTACAACATCTCTTTGATTGGGAGAGACCCTTATGTTATTCTTCCAAAATTATTATATTAGAGATCTCAAGGCTTGAACAATTTCCTTATCTTTTCATGGTAGCTTACTTGAGAATGCCCATAACTCATTGTTATTTGGATCTTCCACTCTTTCATATCTTCTTTTGGCTCTCATTAGAGATGATCTACTTATTTTCAAATTTTTACTCATCATTGAAAGGATCATCTTATTCCTGATTTGGTTTCTTATCAATGTTGATTTCATCACATGTCATGTGGCATTACTATCTTCTATGTGTGAGGTAGAACCCACACTCTCATATGCACTCATTAGATTCTTTACAATGGATTTCTCACTTGAGTCATCCAATGTTCTTAGCCCAAGGATCTTCATAATGGTCCTAAATTGTAGTTGCCTCATCAATTCAATAAATAGTTGGCATCTTCTAGCCTCATTTAGCTTCTCAAAAATATTCTCCATATCCTCCTCACATATCTTTGAAAAGTACATTTTGGAATCTTATCAGCCATTGGTTTCAAAACATTCGCATCAATATCAATCAAATATTTAGGTTTTCTATGCAAAACTCTAGGAGTTCTCAAAGATAAAGTTGTGTCAACATTAGGAATGCCAACAACATCGAGGATAGATGGTGTACCTTCTATCGGAGATGAAAATTATGGTGTACCTTGAAATTAACATGTAAATGATGTTGTACCTTACACTTGAGGTGTGGTATGTGGAGTGTCTTCAAGTATACATGTGTTTTTTGATGTACTTTCAACACCACATGTTGTAGATGGTGTTCCTTCAACTAGAGATTTGATTGCTGATGTACTTTGAATATGACATATTATAGACAATTTCCCTTGAACTTCACTTATAGTTGATGATGTTCCCCCAACTTTGAGATTAATTTGTCTCCTTGCATAGATTTTTTGCATGTGTTCCCTTTGTGATTCCAATTTTACATCTCTCTTAGACTGCATTGTGATTTCTTCTTCTATGGGGTTCAATTTCTTTTCTTCATGAACTTACCTTTTTATTTCTCTTTTCCTTGCATTTTTGGCTTCATGTTCATCTAAGGTTAGAGGATTTTCTCATTTCCTCGACATGATGTTGAATGCTACATGTTCACAAACACAAAAATAACAAAATTAAGTAGTGCTCACTAATACAAAAATATCAAAATCAAATGAAAACAATTGCAATTGATCTATGTGAGAGGGTGACAAGCACAAAACTTTAAATTTAAACAAAAAACTCTTGATAAACAATTGGATTGTACAAACATGAAAAATATGACCTCATATAATCAAATTTTATCTAAAAACTTCAAATTTACACCAAAATAATTGTTGAATAGAAACAAGATAGTCACTTTAATTAATGGAAATGATTGTCATTCTTCTCAAACACACCTAAATATAGAGGGAAGCAATAATACTCTTTCACCAAGGGCAGCAATAATACTCTTAGAACAAGGGCGTAGCCTTTTAGTTTGTGGGTTTTCATCAATATCATGTAAACATGCAGAGCTTAAGATCACAAAGGTATGTACACTTCCCTTGGATTTCATGAGCATTGGTTGATTTAATGAGGGGAAAGGGATTGTATTTCATAAAAACTTTTTTTGTTTGCTTTGGGTGTGATTGTAAAGATTTGAAATGATTAATTTAAAAACCCTAACCAAATACCAAGTCTAAAAAATGGAATTAACATAGATACTTTGGAAGTATTTGAGAGAAAGAAGTATAAAATTTATTCTTAACAATGAAAGGGTAGCATATAATAAAGGGAATTCATAAGTCTTTATGACAAACATAGCACTCCACCATGTATGCAATGAACCCAAAATATAAAGGATAGAGTCAAAGCATGATAGAAACCATCACAAGGCATATCACCATGTCACCTCAAGGTTTTTGAGTAGGGTTTAGATCTCAATGAAAGAAAGAGGCATTCACAACAAGAGAAGGGACATTAGCAAGTTTGAGAAGGAAAAGTATATAGCCTTATGATTGTAATACAGTATAAGGGGTAGCCTTTCCAAGAAGGGATAGCAGCAAGTTTGAGAGGGAAATAATAAAAGGATAGTCACTTTCAATCCAAGAAAGAAAAACAATATCAATATGAAGGTTATGCAATCAAGAAGCAAGCCACATGGTCATAATGAGAATAGGAGACAAATAGCAAAAACTATGCAATGTGTTGGTATGAGGCAACTAATCATGAAAATATTGTACACTCGTAATGTATCATGGTCGGGGTTCGAGGGTGGCAGCCCCCGATAGCGGGGATTTAGGGGTGGTAGCCTCTGATAGTAGGGGTTTGGGGGTGCAGGCCCCGAAAAAAAATTTATCGTTAACATGTCAAGGTTTTCCCGCTGACATGTCAAATGAAAAGAATGACTTTGTAAAACCCTAATTCTAGAAGCTTCTAAAAAGCTTGTTATAAGTGGTTGGGATGTAAGTTGTGGTGTGTGTAATTTGCTAGATAATAAAAACATTGGGTGGCTGAGTTTCTGTGGATGTAGCCCATATTGGGTGAACCATGTTAAATTTTTGTGTTGATCTCTTTTGTATTATTCTTCATTGTTATTTTTGGGTTATTTAATCTACATATAATTTTTCATGTTTATTGCTCTGATATGCCTCAATCCTAACAATTGGTATCAGAGCCATGTGTATTTCAATTGATTGGCATGAAACCTCTAGATTTGAGTGGGAGCAATGGAAGAAGGAAAATTCAAGGTTGAGAAGTTCAACGGCTAGAATTATCAATTATGGAAGATTATTTTTTTCATAGGTGGGAAGTCAAAGAAAGGTAGATCTAAATCTAGAGGAAAAATAGATTGTTGGCACTATGGAAAACCAGGACACTTGAAGAAGGATTGTTGGTCTTGAAAAGGAAAACAAGGAGATGGACAATATGATGACAATAAGGAAGCTAATGTTGCAAGTAATGAATTAAAATACGTGCTTTAATTTTATGTTTAGATAATGTTAATGAATCCTAGGTAATAGATTCAGGGGATTCATTTCATGCCACACCCCATAGGAAATATTTTGTAGATTATGTTCAAGGTGATTTTGGATAGGTATATTTGGGTGATGATGAACCTTGTTAGATTGTTGGAACTATCAGATTGTTCAAACAGGAAAGATAAAAATCAAGTTGCATAATGGAAATGAATGGTTGCTATAGGAGGTAAGGCATGTTCCAAATTTGAGAAGGAATTTAATTTTTGTAGGACAACTCGGTAGTGAAAGTTGCATAGTTACCTTTACATCCAAAGTCTGGAAGGTCACTAAAGGTGCATTAGTAGTAGATAAAGGTGAAAAGGTAGGCACATGTATTTGTGTACTAGTAATACTTATTCTACCTTAGCCATTACAGAAGCAATTGCTACTGAGACAGTTAGAGCACTTGCTACAGGGACAGAAATAGAATTGTGGAACCATAGACTTGGGAACATGAGTGAGAAAGGGATGAAGATCCATCACTCCAGAAAGTTTCTACCAAGTCTAAAGCAGATTGACTTGGAGTTTTGTGAAAATTGTGTTTATGGAAAACAAAAAAGAGTCTGATTTCTCAAAGTTTGGAAAGAGAAGAAGAGTGAAAAATTAGAGCTTGTGCATTCAGATGTATGGGGTCCAATTCAGCTATTTTCTCTTGTTGGATCTTGTTATTATGTTACTTTTATTGATGATGCAACTAGGAAAACATGGGTATATTTCCTAAAAAAAAATAGAATTATTTAAAACTTTTAAAACGTAAAAAGCTTTGGTTGAGAATGAGACAAGAAAAAAGTTGAAGTGTCTCAAATATGATAATGGAGGTGAGTTTTGCATAAAATAATTTGAAAATTATTGTTCATACAATGGAATCCATAGGTAGCAAACAATTCCTAGAACCCCACAAGAAAATGGTGTTTCTGAGAGGATGAATAGGACCATTATGGAGCATGCAAGGAGCATGAGATTGCATGTTGGACTACCTTTATAGTTTTGGGAATATGTTGTACATACTGTTGTTTATTTAATAAACAAATGACCGTCAAATCCTTTGGATGGTGGCATTCCAGAGGAGGCATGGATGGGTAAAAAGGTTAACTATTCATTTCTGAAAACCTTTGGTTGTGAATCTTTTGTCCATGTTGATAATGAAAATAGAACCAAGCTTGAGGCTAAGTCTAAAAAATGTACCTTCATTGGATATGGAGTAGATGAATTTGGTTATTAGTTATGGGATTATGAAAATCATAAAATCATTAGGATCAGAGATGTTATATTCAATGAGAAGGTCATGTATAAGGATTAGTTGCAGGAAAAGAAGCATGAACATGCCAAAAAGGAATATAAGGTGTTGGATGAGATTCCAAAAAATAAAATGGTAGTGGTACCTAATGCTCAGTAACAAAAAGTTATCCCACAAACTCCTGCAATTTTTAGATGTTCTACAAGGATAACTAGACCTCCAAAAATATTTTCTCCATCGTTATATTCTATATTTTTAACTGATTCTGGTGAACCTGAAGATTATGAAGAAGAAATGCAGGTAGATACCAAAAAGTTGTGGGAGCTAAGCATGAAAGAGGAAATGGATTCCTTGTTACAGAATCAGACTTGGGACTTAGTCTAATTGCTTGCAGGTAAAAGAGCACTGCCAAATTAATGGGTTTATAGGTTGAAGAAAGAGGATGGAGGCAAGAAAATATATAAGGCCAAACTCATGGTAAAATTTTTTGCATAGAAAAAAGGTATATATTTTGATAAAATATTTTCTCCAGTTGTAAAGATGACTTATATTAGAACTATTCTTTAATTCTTGTGGTTGTAGAAGACTTGCATCTTGAATAGCTAGATGTGAAAACAACATTTCTCAATGGGGATTTGGAAGAGGAAATATAGGGGATTTGGAAGAGGAAATATACTTGCAACAACCATAGGGATATGAGGTCAAGGGTAAGGAGGAATTTGTGTGCAGGTTAAAGAAGGATTTGTATGGCTTGAAGCAAGCACCTCGTCAATGGTATTTGAAATTTGATAGTTTTATGGATAAACAAGGTTACAAAATATGTCATTCTAATTATTGTGTTTATTTTAAGAAATTGGATAATGGAAGTTATAGTATCATATTGCTTTATGTTGATGAAATGCTTGTTGCCAAGTCTAACATGAAGCATATTATTGAACTTAAGCAAAAATTAGAAATTCATTTGCTATGAAGGATTTGGGTGCATCAAAACAAATCCTTGGTATGGGGATCACATGAGATAGGACAAACAAAAAATTATTTTTGTCTCAAAGTGAGTATGTAGAGAAGGTGTTGAAAAGGTTTAACATGCAAGATGCAAAAGTGGTTTGTACACCTTTTCCTAGTCATTTTAAGTTGACTAAGGAGATTTTTCCAAAGACACCAAAGGAGGAATATAAAATGTCTAAGATACCATATGCATCAGTAGTTGGTAGCTTGATGCATGCAATGGTATGCACAAGGCCAGATATTGCACATGCAATGGGAGTTGTGAGCAAGTATATGAGCAATCCGAGAATGGAACATTGGAATGCAGTAAAATGGATTCTCTGATATTTGAGAGGTACTAGTTCATAGAAACTATGTTTTGGAACAAATTTTGCTCTCAAAGGATATGTTGACTCTGATCTAGTGGGTGATATTGATAGTAGGAGGAGTACTACAAGGTATTTTTTTACTGTAGGAGGTACTACAGTTAGTTGGATTTCCAGACTGCAAAAGGTTGTTGTGCTCTCAACCACTAAAGTTGAGTATGTTATTGCTATGGAAGCTAGCAAGGAGATGATTTGGTTACAACATTTTCTAGAGGAATTGGGACAACAACAAAAAGATATCCCTTTGTACATTGATAGCCAGAGTGTCATTCATCTTGCTAAGAACTCAACTCTGTATTCAAAAACCAAGCACACACAACTCAGATACCACTCCATTCGGTCAGTTTTAGAGGATGGGAAATTGAAGCTAGATAAAATTCACATAAGTGAGAATCCTGTAGATATGTTCACAAAGGTGGTTACACAAGAGAAATGAATTTCCTTATCGATTTCTTTTGGCCTTCACGACTGATAATGGTGTACATAAGAAACCAACCAAACATGTAATCCAATGGGAGCTACAAGTGCAATAGTGTCATCCAAGATCGTCTCCAAGTGGGAGATTGTTTAGCGTGGAGCCTAATCAATCTCCTATACATTAAACATAAACTATTTTAAGCTAGTTATTCACCTACAACTCTTGGAAACTTTCCCTAAAGTGTTTAATCAACTTGCACTAATAATTCATAACTAAAAAGAAATTAAGCAAATAGTAGAGAACATAATGAGAAAATCACACAAATAAATCTTATTGGCCAATGATATGAAGATGCACATAACAATTGTGATGGTGAATAATGATGGCACATAATGTTAGAAGTGGAATTAACTTGGGTAGGATCTTCTTCCTATAAGCCTATTCAAGTTAAATAAAATTATCTTATTTCGGTGATGCGAATGATTTGGTTTTTAGCTAATCACTTTTAGCTATTTAATTTGAAGATCATCTGACATTACTCTCATGTAATTATATTTTAGGAAGTACATATCAAGGTGTGAATGTATAGTGAAGTTATAAGAACACATCATCAAGAAAATGGTTGGAATAACCTATTGATAGTGGATGTGATGACAAAGGGGGTGGTAGTGGTAGAAATAATAGACCCTTGTGTTGGATCATCATTGATGTGCATTAGCAATAATTTCTTATAGAAAGTGCACTCAAATAAAATCTCATTTAGTGTTTAGTGTAGCTTTAATAAAGGGTGAACAAGGTTCTAGAAAAATTATGCTAACCTAGTTCTAATGCACAAGAAAACCAAACACTCCATAATGGTTATGTGTAAATTAGCTACACAAATCTCATACAAAACAAGAGTCATGGACAAGCACACAAGGAAAATCTTGGGATTTCTTTGTAACCAAGTAAAAAACCCATATAAATCAATCAAATATACACTATGTCATAAGCTTCAAATAAAACCCAAAGAAATTAATGGTATATCACTAGACCCTTTACACAAAATCCATCTAGTTACAATGAAAAAGAAATAATTTCACTAACCATGATGGAAATGAGCTACTATAATCAATGCAAATGGAATACATAAGCATGTTTGTGTTAAGTTGAAATCCTCTATATAACTTTACATGAATTCATCTAAATTATGTCATTTTTTCTTTTTTTTCTTCAAACTCCTAAAACAATTTAAATTTTTATACAACTTCCATCTAATTTAATGTTGAATTCTATGTAAAACTATTATGGTTAATAAAATTATGAAAATAATGATCTATATGGTCAAAAATAAACAAAAAAACTCAATATAAACATTTTAATTCTACAAAAATGAATATATTACCTGAGATAATCAAATATGATGTACAAAATTCAAATTATCTTCTTCTACATTTTCTAGCAAGAAAAATGTTGCTCAAAAGGTGATGGAGCAAGCATAATATTGTACTACAATAAGTCAGTTGCATAAAAAAGGTGTTTACTTATCATAGAAAGGGAAAAATGAGACAAAGGTAGAGAATAGTGGGCTTGTGTCATGGGTCAACTCCCTTTTCTACCATTTTTGAGGTATTTTTTCAAACAAATCATTGCCTTGTCTATGCTACCATATTTTCCATACATGTCTACTAAAGAATTTTATCAAACAGTTCATTTCCTTGCTACTATAGCTAAAAGCCTAAAATAGGAACTTTCGAACAAACTATGGATGCTTGGAAAAATTCTATCAAATCATAATAGTAAGCAATATCATAGACAAGGTAGTGAACTATTTGAAAAAATGCCTCAAAGAAATACCTTAAACCATTAATCCTTCAACCGTCAACCCTTAATACCTTAACCACTCAACCCTTAACCCTTAAACTCTCTAGACCCTATACATTATACCCTCAACCCTAATCCCTCAACATATACCCTCAACCCTTCATCCCTAATCCCTTAAACCCTCTACCCTATACATTAAACCCTCAACACTAATCCCTCAACCCTATACATTAAACCCTTAATCCATCAACCCTCAACCCTAAAACCCTTAAACCCTCAACCCTTAAACCATAAACCCTCTATCATATACATTAAACCCTCAACCTTGTTGTGCATGTTTTTCACACACGCCCTGCCTTAGGCAGGGACCCCCCTGTTTTTCACTCCTGATGGCTTGTTCCTGCTCCTGTTGGGTCATTTTTGCTCCTGCCTCAGTTTGTGCGCACCTTTCCTAGAGTCCAAGTGGGTCACATGCCTTAGAATGATCAAATTCCCTTTGACCAGATTTGCCTACCCAAATTTAACTAAGTCTTTTGCCTTGGAAAAACTTTCCTTGTGGGTTTCCCTTGGTCTTTTTCCTTGGCATCCATCAAGTCTCACAGACCCGCAACTGCAGGTCACCTCATGCAAGTTGTTGCTCATGTATTGTTGTTGAGTAGCGACTAATGTCCAACTTCTACCCGCATGGCGATATCTGCATTTATTTTCTCCATCTGAGCCTTGACCAAGCATCCAAACGAGCGTGAGATTTTGCATCTCACCTAACCTGAGTCTACCATACAAAGAAATCAATGCATGTCAATAATGGAAATTGGCCTATAAACGTTGCTCCTTTCCCTTCCTTTTACCTCGGGCATTCAAATCTGAGAGAAACAAGGTCCCCCCTTCCTTTTTCTTCATTTTGCCCTGCTCCTGCTAACTTGGTCCCTACTCGATGGATTTGCTTTTTCCTTCATTTTTTGACTATGGGGACAAGTTTCCTATGGATTTGGGATTTTTTTGTGATGCCTAAGTGAAATGCCAAGGTTTTGTTAAGTTTTGGGAAGTTACAAAAATTTCATTACGGGTCGTCATCCCTCTATGGTTGTTTAGGAACTTTCCTTGCAGGTCGTTGTCCCTCCATGGCCATTTGGGAACATTCCTTGTGGATTTTCATTCCTCTGTGGCCATTTGGGAACTTTCTTTATGGTTCATCGTCCCTCCATGGCCATTTGGGAACTTTCCTTGCGGGTTTTCATCCCTCTGTGGCCGTTTGGGAACTTCCCTTGTGGGTCGTCGTCCCTTCGTGGCTATTTCAGAACTTTCCTTGTGGACCACCGTGTGTAGGTCACCATGTGCTCATTGTCATTTTCAAAAGGGTGGCAACCCTCTGGCTTCCCCCTTCCAAATATCCGCATTTCCGAAATGGGTGCAAACTTCAAGTTTTCACCATCTAGGGACCATTAAATGAATGTCTTCACATGCCTAAAGGGGTTTGCATCAAATTTTCCATGTGTTTAGACACAACGGAAATTTCATTGTGGGTTGCAATCCCTGCGTGGTCATTTGGAAACATTCCTTACGGATCATCATCCCTCTATGGCCATTTGGGAACTTTCCTTGTAGGTCGTCATCCCTCCGTGGCCGTTTGGGAACTTTCTTGGCGAGTCACCATCCCTCTGTGGTCGTTTGGGAAATTTCCTTCTGGGTTGTCATCCCTCCGTGGCCATTTGCGAACTTTCCTTGTGGGTTGTCATCCCTCCGTGGTCATTTGGTAACTTTCCTTGCAGGTTATCATCCCTCCGTGGCCATTTCAGAACTTTCATTGTGGGTCATTGTGTGCAGGTCACCGTGTGCTCATTGTCATTTTCAAAAGGGTGGCGACCCTTTAGCTTCCCCCTTCCAAATTTCCACATTTTTCAAAATGAGTCAAATCTTAAGGAAATATTTCTTGGCACTCTTTCTACCCCTTTTCCCACACTCTAAAATTGAAAATTCTCAAATTTATTAAGTTTTTTGAAGTTGCGAGAACTTTCCTTGTGGGTCATCGTCCCTCTATTTCCATCTATGGGAACTTTCCTTGTGGGTCGTCATCCCTCTATTCTCCATGGGAATTTCCTTGCAGGCCACCATCCCTCCATTGTTGTTCGCGAGAATTTCCTTGTGTGTCGTCGTCCCTCCATTCCCATATGTTGGAACTTTCCTTGCAAGTCATCATCCCTTTGTTGTTGTCTGTGGGAAATGTCCTTGCAGGCCACCATCCCTCTATTGTCATCCATTGTATGTTGTCCCTCCACCGCCCGATGTTTGTCGTCCACCCATCGTCCGTTGTCCGCCGTCTTTCTGTTGCTTGACATCCATTGTCTGTTGCTCGCAGGTCTACCCCTGTGGAAGGTCATCCAATGTTTTCCATCCACAAGCTATTTGTCATTTGATGTCTGTCCTTTGTTGGTTGTCTGTCATCCATCATCTATTTGTCATTTGTTTGTTGTCTACCACCCACCATCTATCGTTTATTGCCCACCATCCTTCCGACCTAGGGGAAACCTACACCCTTGAGCCTACATTTATGTTTATGGTCCAAATGAGCTCCAAATATGAATATTATTATCTTTTAATGATGCATGGGTGGATCTGACAAGGATTTTGCAAGATTTGATTAACATTTTCCTTAATTTGTGTATGAAAGCACTTACTACACTTCATGTATGCAAGATTCATGGAACCTACCGTGGGTCCATCAAGGATGCCCATTTAGAAAGTTGAACAAGGAAAAGCACATAGCTCTTGTCATCATTCATTTTATTCCCACCTTTCCTTGTGGAACCCATCAACAAAGCTGGCGTTAGAAGGAGGCTTATGTCAAGGAAGTTAGTGACAAAACTGCAAAGGGTGACCTTCAAAGGAACAAGAAGGAGTTGTTTTATTTTCCACCAAATGATGATGATGGTCAGGAGTTGTCCATCCAGATCAGGAGCAGTATATCTACTTCTCATAAACACCAATTTATAAAAAGGATGCACTTAATTGGTTGAAGGATACTACAAATGCACCAACAAGAAGGCAACTTTTGGACAATTTTTTGCTACAGCAAAAGGGCAATCAGCTAGAAGACAAAACTGCTACAGTGATTGGCCACTAAAAAACAAAATAGGGAAATGACAAAAATTGTTGAATATTGTGGGGTAGGTGAAACCCTAGTGTAAAGAAAATCTAATCCACACAATGCAAATTAATCCTAGCCATTCATTTGGGCTTTGGAAAACTATAAATAGGGATCTCCCCTTCATTTGTAAATGGTTGGAGAGCTAGTGTAAAGGCATTTTGCAGCAATAGAGAGCCACATTGCATGATTTATGGATGTTTCTCTTGAGTTTGTTTATTATGCATGCATGGTTCTACTTCTATATTAGCTTTAGTTATTAGTTTCTTGAGTGGAAATGAGAATGGTGTTTTTTGTTACAGTATTTGATGAATTTCTAGCTCATATTTTTTGTGGTTTGTTAATGATGAATCACTTTGCAAAGCTAGTTTGAACTTCCCTACTTCTTTGTTGCAACTTAGTTCAATTGCATGTTCATGGTGTGTGTGTGCAATCTAAAAATCTATAGTCCTTAGAAGATTACAATAGTTTTGTGTAACTGTAGGTTCCTCTTAGCCAGGCAAAACCTAGTTTAGGAAATTTGTCTACTGTAGCAGCCTCCATGATTACTGTTCATTCATAGTTTCAGGTCTAGGAACTCCTCCCTTTTCCTACCCTTTTTTTCTTTTTTTTAATAGGTGCTTTGAATAAGGTTCATTGCACATTGTAAAGCCAAATATAAAGCTAAATTATGAGTTCTAGACTGTTGTTTGAACCTGCAACAATTGAGCAACAATTTCTACATCCTAAGAACTCCATTTGCAAACCTAACTTCCCACGCTTTGTAACTCATTCGTAAGTCTTCCCTGTGATTACTAGCAAATCACATGAAACAACTAAGATATTCCAAGCACTATCAAGACCCAACATTAGAGACCTTGGGATAGTGTTCTGCAATTTGATTGTGGAAGATTGTCTTTCAAGAGAGGTGATGCACCTATGCATTACCTGTGTTGAGAAGTGCATAAAACACCCATCAACAGAACTAGCGCTAAAAGGAGGGAATGGCATGTTGAGGCTACAAAGCTGAAAATGGGAAGTTGAAAAAAACACTTTTAGGTAAAAATCTAAGATAAGCAAATCTCATTACATGCTGAAAAGTTAAAATCAGAAAAAATTGAAGGCATACAAAAGATGAGTTGAAATGGAGCAGCATGCACAGATCAACATCACTCAACTACATGCAGATTTAAATAGGAGATTGAGGAGACCATTGCATAAATTTGCATTTCCAAACAAATGTACAATCCATTGCACTCGCAGGCATAATGAATTGGGGTGTCTAACCTTCTTGAGCAGAATTGAAAGAGTCTTGCAAGGAGAAATGCCCTTTTGGGAAATCTATCAACCCTTGGCTCTTGCAGACCCAGAAGAGGAAATGGTTAACATGGCAGCCAAGGCATTCAAGCAGCTGGTCCAAGAATGTTTGGGCAGCGAAGATGGACCAAGATTGGAGGAGATATTGATGTCTAGTTGGTGCCTACTTAACAATGCACCTCACTCAGAATTAACTTGTCCATCGTGTGCAAACATCATCACCCAAGTCAAGGGTAGTTTGAACAAGTTGGAGCAGCCAACTCTCAATGAAGGCAAGTCATCCCATGAGACAAGAAGGTTGTCAACATTTGGAGGGTAGCACATACAAGGTGGATCAAGGAATTTGACACAAGTTAGTGATGGGACAACAGACACTAAGGTTGGAAGTCAAGAGGAAGGAATTGATTTCCTTGTGGCAGCAAAGAGTCTTGATGAAAGTTCATCTAGAAAGGAATCAAAAATCCTTTCCTCAATCGAAAAAGGGTAGTCATCTACTCAAGAAGAGGAATGGTTGGAAGTTGAAGATGAATTAACAAAGTTTGCAGCAGTGTATGTTGGGGCAACCAATGAAGTTGCTGAAAATCAGAAAGAGGAAGAGGTTGACAGCTTTGGAGCAGCAGAAAATGATGACGAGAGTATAAGTGAAATCATATTAGAAGATCTCTCCTTCATGAATGACAGTGACCAACCATCTGAAAATGAATATTTCGAGGAGTGGGAACAATCATATGTCGCAGTTGTTCACTATTCAACTTCCTTCCCAAATGATGATGAGGACCCAATAGTGGAAAGATACCATGAGCTCATCTCAAGACTCTCAAGAGACTAGTTAGAACTCAGACACCAAGTGGATTTGGAGGTGCTACTATTGTTGAATTGGTGAAAACTCCATGATTCATCACACTCTAATTTTGCATACGATCTATTCCAAGAGGCTGTCAAACAAGTTAGAGGACAGGTGGAGCAACCAAGTTTTCAGCCTCCTCTACTTGCTGCCCGGATTGAAGTAGAAGACCAAGAACCTAAACTGAGTGATAACTCAATTGAAGGCAGTCCTTAATAAGGTATTAGGATAGCAATAGGATAAGGAGGACAACATTCAAAGCTTTCGAAAAATGAAGTGGAGCGCACGGGGGTGTTGTCCATCGGACATCAAGAACCCTTCCCTCTTGAAGAGCATTTATACACCATGGATGATAGGATTTATGGGGAGTCCTTAGAGGAAAATCACATAGTAGGTCTTGGACCCCTTGATGAGGTACCATCCATTGATGACTTCTTTCCATTGGGAGTTGTATTCCAGAGGTATGCCAAAACTAAAGAAGAATACATCTCAGAAGATGGGGGTGATGAAGGCCTACTACCTGAACCTCCAGACAATGAAGCATTAGAGTTTCCAGATTGGGAGAGGGGTTCCTTCTCCATCTACAGTGACAGTCAACAAGAGGAAATGAGTGAATTTCATGATGAGATGCATGACCAGCAAAGAGAAGAAGACAAAGGTGGAGGTGTTTCGATGGTTGCCAACACACATGACATGCTCAATCAACAACAAGATACAACTGGGAGTCTTGACGCATCAACCATTGTTGATCCTCTTATATGTTTGAGGAGCTGCATTAGGACATATTCATCCATGTCATCATCTTCTGACATTGGACATCATAAAATTAAGGTCAGCACTCGGGGAAGGAGATTGGATAGTGTACTAACTTTTGAGGACAACAATCAAGTAGACATTGAGATTGTGAAAGATCAACAAGATGAGGTGTTCCTCCTTGAAGAGTAGCCAATGGTGGTTGTGGACCCCATGCGAGACTTGGATGAGGTGTTTTCTACCTCATTCTCCTAGCCTTATGCATGCTCAAGATTAGGAATGCCACACCCTCCACTGTGCCCACCCGATACTGTTGATTCCATGATCAATAATGCAGTGCTCACTCTCAACTGTCAAATGTTGCCACCTCCATGTGATCACATCTAGGTTCTATCCTTCCTTGCCCCTGTTAATTTTCATAGCTGCATTTATCAGTTTGATTATGGGAACAAGGCAAGGAAAACTTTCTTATGGATCAACCATGAATTTAACGAATCACCTCAATTACTGATTTTTCATGAATATGTGATTAAATTTGAATGTTGCAATGTTATACTTCATTTTTCTAAGTATAAGGATGAATCTGCATGGTTAAGGACTGTAACTACTTCCTGTCTTCTTGTGCATGCCTTACAAAATCTAATGGGCGTGAATGTTGTCTTGCCTTTCCTAAACATAGTGCTTTGTAAATATCTGTGTACATAGCTTGTTTTACGTAGAGTAGGTTTCGTGTATATATTCTGCTTTCATGCTTTCATTAGAGTGGTTAGTTTGTTGTAGGTTATTTTTCTTTAGGGTAGTTTCCCTTTCGTTTTCTTTCACTTTCCTGCTTTGGTTAGTTTAGGTCTTTGATTTTTGTTTGCTTGTTGTTTGCTTCCACTTTGTTGTTGCTTTGCTTGGGGTCCCTCTACTTTTAGATGGGCATGTTCATGCACACAAAAACCATTTTTTATTTCCTGGGATTGTTCTATGTATTTCTTTGATAAACTCTAATCAAGTTTTCAGAGTAGACGGTGAAGGTCTTATGTTAGTGTCAAGTGATCTGGATGTTTGATTCAAAGGGGATAAGTTGTTGGTTGGCCCAATTCTGAGGTATTCTAGAATCTTATATCTCTCACACATCTTAAGAATCCAAAAGTCATTGTAGGTCCTATTGCGATGTCTAGTTAAGTGAAAAATCTAAAATTCTACCTCAGCACCACTATGATTCTCAGCCCTAAGTGTGAGCTTCATTGCTTGCAAGTTGAAATGAAAGGAATTGAAAAGAGAAAAATCAAAAGAAAAGAAAAACATTGAAAATCAAAAGAAAGAAAGAAATCTAGCCTTTCAGGGGGATACGAGCAACTCTACCAGGGCTATGGATGCCTAGCTGGTAGTAGAGAAATGTTTAGGAGAATCACAATGACAACCTCATCGGGGCTATGGATGCCTGACTGGTAGCGAGGCAATGTCCCGGATGCTTTTGGAGTTATAATAAACTATGTAGCTTAACTTGACGGAGCTTAGGTTCCTATAGCAACTGAAGGATGGGAATTAATGCAAATTCACACACTTGTGTTTTCAGCATACTGAAGGTTAGGTTGACTAGTGATTTTGATCATTTGGTTGAGTGTCTGGTTTGTCTACCCTAGCATGAAGATCGGAACTAGAGATTTTGGGTTCTTGATTCCAGTTGGTCATCAAAATTCTTTGGAGCATTTCCCCAATGAGTCACCATTTCTTGTGCACTTTTTGCACACATGCCCCACCTTAGGCAAGGACCCCCCTCTTTTTCACTCTTGATGACTCATTCCTGCTCCTGTTAGGTCAATTTTTCTCCTACCTTTGTTTGTGTGCACCTTTCCTAGAGTCCAAGTGGGTCACATGCCTTAGAATGATCAAATTCCCCTTGACCAGATTTTCCTACCCAAATTTTGCTAATTCTTTTGCCTTTGCAGAACTTTCCTTGCGAGTTTCCCTTGGTCTTTTGCCTCAGTGTCTGTCAAGTCTCGTGGACCCACAACTGCGGGTCACCTCATGCGAGTTGTTGCTCATGTATTTCCACTGAGTAGCAACTGACGCCCAACTTCCGCTTGCATGGCGAGATCCACACTTAGTTTCTCCATCTGAGCCTTGACCAAGCATCCAAACGAGAGTGAGATTATGCATCTCACCTAACCTAGGTCCACCATACAAATAAATCAATGCATGCCATTAATGGAAATTGGCCTATAAACATTGCTCCCTTCCCTTCATTTTATCTAGGACATTCGAATCTGAGAGAGAAACAAGGTCCCTCCTTCCTTTTTCTTCTTTTTGTCATGCTCATGCTAACTTGGTCCCTACTCACTTGATTCGCTTTTTCCTTCATTTTTTGACTATGGGGGAAAGTTTCCTATGGATTTGGGATGTTTTTTTGATGCCTAAGTGAAATTCCAAGGTTTTGTTAAGTTTCAAGAAGTTGCAGAAATTTCATTGTGGGTTGCCATCACTCTATGGCTATTTGGGAACTTTCCTTGCAGGTCGCCATCCCTTTGTGGCCATTTGGGAACTTTCCTTGCAGACCTTTGTTCCTGTGTGGTCATTTGGGAACTTTCCTTGCAAGTCGTCATCCCTCCATGGCCATTTGGGAACTTTCCTTCTGGGTCACCGTCCCTCCGGGGTCATTTGGGAACTTTCCTTGCGGTTCATCGTTCCTTTGTGATTGTTTCAGAACTTTCCTTGCTGGCCACTTTGTGCAGGTCACTGTGTGTTCATTGTCATTTTCAAAAGGGCGGTGACGCTCCGGCTTCCCCCTTCCAAATCTCTGCATTTCCAAAATGGGTGCAAACTTCAAGTTTTCATCATCTAGGGACCATCAAATGAATGTCTTCACATGCCTAAAGGGGTCTGCATCAAATTTTCCATGTGTTTAGACATTGTGGAAATTCCATTGTGAGTTGTCATCTCTCCATGGTTGTTTGGGAACTTTCCTTGTGGTCTGTCGTCCCTCTATGGTCGTTTAGGAGCTTTCCTTGCGAGCCACCATCCCTTCATGGTCATTTGGAAACTTTCCTTGCTGGTCGCCGTCCCTCTGTGGTCATTTTGAAACTTTCCTTGCGGGTCATCGTGTGCTCATTGTCATTTTCAAAAGGGTGGTGACCCTCCAGCTTCCCCCTTCCAAATTTATGCATTTTTCAAAATGAGTCAAATCTTAAGGAAATATGTCTTGGCACTCTTTCTACCCCTTTTCCCATGTGCTAAAATTGAAAAATCTCAAATTTACTAAGTTTTAGTTTTATAAAATTGCAGGAACTTTCCTTGCGGGTTGTCATCCCTTTGTTTCTGTCCATGGGAACTTTCCTTGTGGGTTGTTGTCCCTCCATTTCCATCCATGGGAACTTTCCTTGCAGGCCGACATCCCTTCGTTGGCGTCCACAAGAATTTCCTTGTGGGTCATCATCCCTTCGTTGTTGTTTGTGGGAACTTTCCTTGCGGGCCGCCATCCCTCCATTTCCATTCATGGGAACTTTCCTTGTGGGCCATCGTCCCTTTGTTGCTATCCATGGGAATTTTCTTTGCAGGTCGCCGTCCCTTCATTTCCATCCGCGGGAATTTCCTTGTAGGTCGCCATCCCTCCATTTCCATCCATGGGAATTTCCTTGTGTGTCGTCATCCCTTCATTGCCATCTGTGGGAACTTTACTTGTAGGTCATCGTCCCTCCATTTCCATCTGTGGGAACTTTTCTTACAGCTTATCATATGAAATATTCCCCATTAATTTTTTCCCAAAATTAACATTCAAATCAGCAACCAAACACTAATTAGCGTTAGCGTTAGCTCCAAAATGTAAACCAACAAAGAAGATAACTCTAACCAAGAATGTTCACCAAGATCCCAATGTGGGCGAGGTGATAGCATATGGTCAGAGGATCGTTAGGCATAAACAGAGCTGAAAGTACAATTCATCTGCTGGTGCAGGCATCCACAAGCGGTGGGAATACTCCACTTATTCAGTGGGTGAGTTTACAACATTTATTAGGCGGCAAGCCAGCCTTTAAATCCACTCTTCCACTTATTAACGTGGGGGGAATACTGTCCAAACAACCACTTATTTTGTGGGGGGAATTTACAATCAAGAAAGATGTTTATTCTAAAACTCAACCATTCAATTGTGGGAGTGTAATCAAGTATAAATTGCAGCAATAAAATGAAATAGTTGTTAGTACTACTAACTAGCTTTACAATGAATAGAAATAGCTGCAAATAAGAGAGATAAGCTTCTAGAATGTTCTTTATCCACACTGGCGGTAAACCATCCAGGGGTTACATATATGAGAGATTAATCATAAGATTTTGCAGCTAATTAAATGACTGGAACAGTACTACTGTTTACAGTCTTACAATGATAAACAACTGCAATTTTCAAGTGTTATTACAATCTTTACAAAGCACAATGAAATAGAAGATTTTTCCACTTGATATCCTCTCAATTAATGAAGCTTAAAACCAAAATCTAAATACTGAAGCAAACTGATATAAAAATCAGCAATCTGGAAATGATTATCAGCAAACTGAAAACACATAAAAATAATCACAACTCCTTCACAATACCTCCAGAAGATGAAATATAGCTTGCAAAAGCTCTTGAGAAGGTTGGCGCCCAATTCACAATGATAAAATAGCATCTAAAATCAACCATTAATTTATGCACGAATCCCAATGCTCTCCAAAAAGGTACGGCCTCCTTGCAAGGGCGATTTTGCTTAATAAAATTTGAAACTTGGAATTAAACTTTTGATAACCTCCAAATATGGTCGCCTCTATTATAGAAATGCAATGATCAAATACCCAAAACCAAATAAAATTCATACTAAAAGCTGTATACAAAAATCACTTTCAGCCATGATAAACCAGCAACATAAAAACTAGAAATATCTCACCAAAACTCCACAATAATGCTCAATATGTACTTCTAGATGAAGCACACTCTCAATCCACCACCTAGGGAACCACAGTTGCAGGCCCGAAGAATGGAGTAAATTTGCTAAGCTTTCCCTTAGCCGGATTCTGGATTCATTCCAGCAGCGTAACTTTTCTCTTCAAAAATATGCATAATCAGCTCTTCAAATAGCAGCAATATATAAACTTCAATTGGAAAATGAAGCAACAAGAACTCTTCAAATTCCAAGAAGTTGAATCACTTCAACTTCCAAAAGGGATGCCACCTTTTTGCATTTTACTTTTTGAAATAATATAATATTACTCAACCTCCTTTTCACTTTGCAACAATAAAGCATTTAATAAATTATTAAATGCACAATTGACCCCCTTAATGGCCCCTCTTTTAAAACAACATGAAGTTATTACTCCTAGGCGTGGGGTACAACTGAGAAACATGAAATTTGACTAAGTATAAAAACTTAGTCCATGGAGATAACCAAAACCAATGCCAATACTAAAACTGATGGATAGCAAGATGACTTGAGTTGAGCTACTAATGATGCTACTGCCAAATTTAGACTTACTAAAAATAGCCAATTGCTAGAAATAGTAAGTTCACATCAAAACAATAGATAGCCAAACTGAACACTAACCTGCAAAGGATTGAACTGTTGCTAGATAGATACTGCCAAAAGATAGACTTGCTAAAAATAGCAACTGCTATAAATAGTAAGTCTGCACAACATCCTCTGAATGCCAACTAAGCAATATCTGAAAGAGGAAACCCTAATTTTCCACCTCAGCTTAGCCTACGGATTTCCAGAAATAGGCTAAATCCTATTGAAGAGTGTAGGGCCAAAATGGGGACATTACATCATCCCTCTATTTTCATATGTCGTCCATTGTCCCTCCACTGCCCGGAGTCCGCCATCCGCTGTCTGCCGCCCAGCATCCATCTTCTGACGTTTGTTGCTTCTGGGTCTATCCCTGTGGAAGGTCATCCATCATTCACCATATGTAGGCTATCCAACATCTTCCACCCTTTGTTCTCCATCTGCCATTTGTTGTTTGTCCATTGTCCATTGTCCATCTGTCGTTCGTTCATCATCTGTAGCCCGTCGTTTGCCACCCGTCGTCTGTTTCCTGTCGTTCGTCATCCTTCTGACCTAGGAGAAACCTACACCCTTGAGCCCATATTTATGTTTATGGTCCAAATGAGCTCCAAATATGAATATTATGATATTTTAATGATGCATGGATGGATCTGACAAGGAGTTTGCAGGATTTCATTAACATTTTCCTTGATTTGCATATGAAAGCACTTACTGCACTTCATGTATGCAAGATTCATGGAACCTACTGTGGGTCCGTCAAGGAGGCCCATTGAGAAAGTTGATCAAGGAGAAGCATATAGCTCATGTCACCATTCATTTTATTCCCACCTTTCCTCGTGGCACCCATCAATAGAGTCGGCATTAGAAGGAGGCCTATGTCAAGGAAGTTAGTGACAAAACTGCAAAGGGTAACCTTCAAAGGAACAAGAAGGAGTTGTTTTATTTTCCACCAAATGATGATGATGGTCAGAAGTTGTCCATCTAGATCAGGAGCAATATATCTACTTCTCAAAAAAACCAATCTGTAAAAAGGATGCACTTAATTGGTTGAAGCATACAACAGATGCACCAACAAGAAGGCATATTTTGAATAATTTCAACTACAAGAAAAGGGCAATCAACTAGAAGACAAAATAGCTACAGTTATTGGCCACTAAAAGACAAAATAGGGAAAAGACAAAAGTTGTATTTTAAATTGCTAAATATTGTGGGGTAGGTGAAACCCTAGTGTAAAGCAAATATAATCCACACAATGCAAATTAATCCTAGCCATTCATTTGGGCTTTGGAAAACTATAAATAGGGATCTCCCCTTCATTTGTAAATGGTTGGAGAGCTAGTGTAAAGGCATTTTGCAGCAATAGAGAGCTACATTGCATGATTTATGGGTGTTTCTCTTGAGTTTGTTCATTATGCATGCATGGTTCTACTTCTATATTAGCTTTAGTTGTTAGTTTCTTGAGTGGAAATGATAATGGTGTTTGTTGTTACAGTATTTGATGAATTTCCAGCTCATGTTTTTTGTGGTTTGTTGATGATGAATCACTTTGCAAAGCTATTCTAAGCTTCCCTACTTCATTGTTGCAACTTAGTTCAATTGCATGTTCATGATGTGTGTGTGCAATCTGAAAATCTGCAATCCTTAGAAGATTGCACTAGTTTTATGTAACTGTAGGTTCCTCTTAGCCAAGCAAAACCCGGTTTAAGACATGTTGTCTACTATAGCAACCTCCATGATTACTGTTCATTCATAGTTTCAGGTCTAGGAACTCCTCCCTTTTCCTGCCCTTTTTTCCTTTTTTCTTCATAGGTGCTTTCAATAAGGTTCATTGCACATTGTAAAGCCAAATCTAAAGCTGAATTATAAGTTCTAGACTGTTGTTTGAACCTACAGCAACTGAGCAACAATTTCTACATCCTAATAAGTCCAAATTTTCAAACCCAACCTCCCATGCTTTGTAACTCATCTGTAAGTTTTCCCTGTGATTACTAGCAAATCACATGAAACAACTGAGATATTCCAAGCACTATCAAAACCTAACATTAGAGACCTTGGGATAGTGTTCTGTAATTTGATTATGGAATATTTTCTTTCAAGAGAGGTGATGCACCTATGCATTATCTATGTTGAGAAGTGCATAAAACACCCATCAACAAACCCTAATCCCTCAACCCTATACCATAAACCCTTAATCCATCAACCCTCAACCCTTAAACCCTTAATCACTCAACCCTCTACCTTGTATATTAAACCCTTAATCAATCAACCCTTAAACCCATAATACCTCAACCCTCAACCCTTAAACCCTCTACCCCATACACTATACCATCAACCCTATACCGTTAATGTCTAATACCTCAACCCTTAATCCCTAATCCCTTAAACCCTCAACCCTTAAACCCTAATCCCTTAATCCCTCAAACATGAACCCTAATCACTATCCCCAATCCCTCAACCTTGAACCCTAATCCATATCCCTAAACCCTCAACCCTTAAACCCTCTATCATATACACTAAACCCTCAACCCTAATCCCTCGACCCTATACCTTAAACCCTTAATCCATCAATTCTCAACCCTTAAACCCTTAATCACTAAACCCTCAACCCTTCAATCCTCTACCCTATACATTATACCCTCAACCCTAATCCCTTAATCCTATACCCTTGAAGCCTAATCACTCAACCCTTAAACCCTCTACCCTATACATTAAACCCTCAACCCTAATCCCCTCGACCCTATACCTTAAACCCTAAACCCTCTATCCTATACAATAAACCCTCAACCCTAATCCCTCGACCCTATACCTTAAACCCTTAATCCATCAATCCTCAACCCCTAAACCCTTAACCCATTAACCTTAAACTCTTAAACACTCAACCCTTAAACCCTAAACCCTAAACCCTCTACCTCTACATTAAACCCTCAACCCTAATCCCTTGACCATATACCTTAAACCCTTAATCCATCAACCCTCAACCCTCAAACCCATAATCCCTCAACCCTCAACCCTTAAACCATCTACCCTATACATTATACCCTCAACCCTATACCCTTAAAGCCTAACCCCTCAACCCTCAATCCCTAATTCCTTAAACCCTCAACCCTTAAACCCTAATCCCTTAATCCCTCAACCTTGAACCCTAATACCTATCCCTAATCCATCAACTATGAACCATAATTCCTATCACTAAACCCTCAACCCTAATCCCTCAACCCTATAACTTAAACCCTTAATCCATCAACCCTCAACCCTTAAACCCTTAATCACTCAACCCTCAACACTTAAACCTCTACCCTATACACTATACCCTCAACCCTAATCCCTCAACCCTTAAACCCTCAACCCTTAATCCCTAATCCCTTAAACCCTCTACCCTATACATTAAACTCTCAACCCTAATCCCTCAACCCTATACCTTAAACCCTTAATCCATCAGCCCTCAACCCTTAAACCCTCAACCCATAAACTCTAAACCCTCTATCCTATACATTAAACCCTCAACCCTAATCCCTCAACCCTACACCTTAAACTCTTAATTCATCAACCCTCTACCCTATACATTCTACCCTCAACTCTAATCCCTCAACCTTATACCCTCATCCCTTTACCCTTATAGCCTAATCCCCCAACCCTTAAACCCTCAACCCTTAATCCCTAATCCCTTAAACCCTCTACCCTATACATTAAATCGTCAACCCTAATCCCTAGACCTTATACCTTAAACCCTTAATCCATCAACCCTCAACCCTTAAACCCATAATCCCTCAACCCTTAACCCTTAATCCCTAATCCCTTAAACCCTTAACCCTCAAACCCTAATCCCTTAAACCCTCAACCCTTAAATCCTCAACCCTCAACCCTAATCCCTCAACCCTAAACCATAATCCCTATCCCTTAACCCTCAAGCCTTAAACCCTAATCCCTTAAACCCTCAACCCTTAAAACCTAAACCCTTAACCCTTAAACCCTAATCCCTTAACCCTCAACCCTAAACCCTATCCTTTAAACTTCAACTGTAAACCCTATCCCTAAACCCTACAACCTCAACTCTCATCCATATACCCTATACCCTCACCCTTATGTACCCTAAACTCAAAACCCTTACATACATACATACAAGAATACATACATACATACATACATACATACATACATACATACATACATACATACATACATACATAAAAGCATTCATACATACATATAAGCATATACTCTTACATGCATAGGCACATACATACATACATACATACGTACGTACGTACGTACATACATATGTATGTACATACATGCATACCTATATACATATACATTTAAGCACACAAACATATATACATACATAAATATATATATATATATATATGCAAACATACATCTGAAAACATAAATTTAACAAACTTGCACAAAAATAATTTCAAGTGAGACATAATGTGAGCACGTTATAATGTGCTCATGATACTTCTTGCTTTGGGAAAGATAAAGAAAAACACAAAGAAAGACATAACATGAGCACATTACAATGTGCTCGCATTATGTCAAAACTGTGGCATAACGTGAGTGCATTATAACGCGCTCGCATTATGTCAAAACTATGACATAACACACGTTATGTCTTGGTTTGGGAATCCCCAAACCTTAGGCTTGGATTTTCTTTCGATTTCCAACCCAAAGGATTGGAGTTCCTTCCCAACCTCCATAGACATGTTTTTGCATATTCTACAAAATTTGACATAATCTCATTTGTGGCAACTGTTAGGTTTGCGTGTGTTTCAAGGTTGTGTAAATCGAACACCTAGATAATGTTAGGCTCTCTCTTAGATCTTTAACATTGTAATTTTTTCACATTTTGACTATATTAAGGCTTTCATCTTTAATTTCTTTTGTTTGTGTGTCTATTTTTATCAAAAACCAATGTTTGG